>DWQK01002058.1:0-13976 GCA_018231225.1 Noctuana stator
CAAATCCGACTTGTAGTTCCAGAGATTAGCGCGTTCAAACAAACAAACTCTTCAGCTTTATATATTAGTATAGATATAGATGTAATATAGTCATATGTAATACAGTAATATGTAATATGTCAAATATAAATAATGTAATTCGTCGTTTTGACTTCCAGATGCTGATCATTGTTGTTACATCCTTCATTACATCTTTGTCTCTATCTTTCTATGTAACTCTGCGATACATCCATGGTACCGTAAGTTAACGTCATGTCCATAATATTATTATGTCTTTTTATATTTATATTTTTACACAAGGTCCGTATATAAAGTAACTAGCTTTGGCCCGCGGTTTCAGCCGCGTTAGGTTAAGTTAGGTAATGATTGATAGCTTTATAACTTTCGTCATTAATGTAGTTATCATACACAACATTTTTTTAAATCCGACTTGTATTTCCCGAAACAGAAACAGAAAATTTGAAATCTGTTATACAAGTTACCTGTACTGTATCATAGATCCAACCTAGAATAGGAGGTAAAGGAAGGCTATGACTGCAAAGCGTTATGTTAGTTTTTATTTTATGTTAAAATAAATCAATTTAATTCATTTAATTTCCGATACTAATTGGATTGCAGTATTCAGCGTTAAAAATATTTATGAGAATGATACTAGGGGCTATCGAGATGGCACCACTGTTCGGTCCGTGCAGGGTTGTCGACGCAGTGCATGGTGAAGTGCTAAGCCTCATTGAACAACTGTCCTCTAAGCTTTATGAAAACAAAATAGGTATGTTTCACAGGTTACATTAAACAATTGTTTATTTTTATTCTATGACTTACTTTTTATTTTTATTTTTATTATTAACATGTATTCAATCTGTGCGACGAATTAAAAGTTTTTCTTTCTTTCTTTTTTAAAATATTATTTTCAGATGAATCGAGTCGGCCAGTAGCTCAAGCTCTCCTAGCATTGATGGAGGCTCGCGATCTGTCATACTCACTTTTACGCATATTTGACATTGACGTTTCCTTCCCTTTCAAGTTCTTGGGGCTGCTTGTTACGTATCTTATTATCCTGCTACAGTTTGAGAAAATTATCAATCCGGAACGGTCGGGATTCTAAATATATTTGTTAATAAAATTAATTTGAATACTGTCTATCTCTTTGTCTTTCTTATGATCAATTCCAATACAAATAAGCTAATATTTATAGATTCTGTTTATTTTTGTTAAGCTTAAACTATAAAATAAAAAATTGTTAAAGAGTTATTAACAGAATAAATAATTTTATTGTAAAGATTCGTGTGTTTTTACTACCTACGAGTATGTCAAGTACATTTTAAATGTCAGTTATAAGGAGTAGGATTTATTCTAGGAGCAACCTCAATACTGACTTAGAGTGGTGTTTACTTTAAAAAATCTAATGGGCTAAAGTAAAAGTTTTGGTCAAATTAAAGTTCTCTAAGTACTTTTTAACAAGAACGATAAACGTTGAAATTGAACATTATCGGAGCTTATTACCGTCGGATAAAAGCTGTTTCCACTTTTAATTTTGTTCACTTTCAGGGATAATTTTGGTTTACCTATTTTTAAACTTTGATGCAAAAAGAGGGTGTTATAAGTTATCGTGTGTATCTGTGCGGTATCGTAGCACATAAACCGTAAACGAATGAAACGAATTCGATGAATTTTTTCGCTTTTTTCGCTGATACAGTTTCTTTTCATGAATAGGATTTTTAAGGAAATTTGATTCCAACCAATGCCAATAACTATAAATAACAAGAGAATTTTTTTAGTTTAAAAATATACCTACCAAATTTATAGTGGGTATATTTTATAAGGCCGCCGAAGGCTTTGTATTCGTGGTACCTTAGACGATGTCCTTTGTGCCCACTGAGAAATGTTTCCTGCTTCAGATTTCCTTCGTACAATAATAAAAGAAGTGAGGGAAAATGTCGCTTCCCAGTTTTTGAGACGTCCGGGCCCTTTAAAATATATATTTTATTTACGTATAACTTTGCAAACAAAATTTAGTATAGCTACAAGACGTTAAACTGACAATAATATAGTATTTTAAAATAGAAGATAAATAACATACATTTTATATTATGGGTATGTAATTTAATTCCGTTTTATATTATCATCTACGAGTATTTGCAATACGTGTGTTAGAATTTAACGCGCAAATATAACATATTAATTTTTTTAGATATGTTATACATAACAGGAGCATGTAACGAAAAGTCGAATTTTGTTGTTTCTTTAGAGAATCTACGCATTTGTTTGTGAGTCTTGAAATTCGCCTTCTTCAATTCAGTTTTACGCCAGCAACACTGTGGAGTAAAATCTACTTGTATTTCTAAATTTGCAGGTGTTAATTTTTTTTCCTTATAATTTCTGATAGGTGTCGCAAGCGATGTCTGAAAATATTAGCAGCTGTGATTCAATTAAGCGACCCCCTTTTGCAAAGCTTTAGATGGCACAGTTGTCAGCTACTCGAAACAGTCGATTGTAACTGTGGTTATGAATCGTTTTAATCGGCGAATAAGGTGCCTATTTTAAAAAGCTACGGAACTTCAAGTACAGAAATGTAGCTTTAGAGATTATTAAATATGTCAGTAAATTGTTGTTAATCTAATAAGGCAAAAAGCAGCCAACTGTCATAAACGTCGACCCTTTGTAAATTTGTATTTTGCAGTCCCTTGTTGTAGCTAACTAGCTGACAGTCAGCTGCTCCTGTCGACTCGGCCTAATCCAATTACATAACCCTGGAGATTTAAATAAATTAGTTCCTAAAACGTAAGCAAAACACGAAATACCAAGAGTTCGAAACACTTTCTCAAATGTGGAATTTGTCAAACTAGTTGACATAAAAGTCGCCAAATAGGCATGAAGTAAACAAATCCCTCATTATATTATACAAAATTTTCTATTCACATTCAGATGCTATTACTCTTTGTCAAGTCGTCAACTTAATAAGGGGTAATGCCAAGTAAATAATGTAGCTGGTTTTCTGTTGTCACAAGTGCAGTTATATTTCAAAGGGTCATGTTTTATTTTACGGTTGCCTGTCCGTGAGATTACGTTAGCGAGTTGCTTCATTTTTCAAGACAGGTAGGAGCGATGGAAGCAGACAGTTCTGTCTTGATGAATGTTCGACGAGACTCACGGGAGGCATGCGTAGGCCCGGCGTTAACGAAGACGAATCGCGGTGGGCCGTGACCGATGTGCACGACCGCTTAGTACGACAAGAGGTAGCTGTAGAGCAAAGTCTTACAATGAAAATTATGTGACAAGAAAATGAAAATAAAGTTTATATAAAAAGCGTAAGAACGATAAAATTTGTTAGGGTAAAATTAATTTGGTACAAAAAATTTCCTTCTACGAGATGTTACGACGCTTCTATGCTCTCGTAGCATAAAAGCGTCGTTGTTTGTCGTCGTGTTGTTGTGTCGTCGATTTTTTGTGCTTTGCAGCTATCGGAAATTGAATATTTTTAGCCAATTTCAAAAAAGGAGACTGTAAGTTCTTTGTATGTTTGTAGCTCCATTAGTCTGTAAATTTTTAACAGGCGATAGATGTATTGGTGAAGTTTCAAACGATTACTATTTAACGTTTAATGCTAACTGTGAAGTCTGTAAATTAAATTATTGCCCACTTTTAAGTTTCAATTAAAGTTTTAATTGAGGTTTTCATTATACCTAAAATGTTGTTTTCTTAAAAATAAATATATTTGCTATTTAATTGATTTTATTAAAGTAGTATCATAGCGTAGGTATATTGTATTTCTAGAGCTGCTGCCGTTATATATGCCCCTTGAATACTAAGAGGTATTGGAGAGACATAGGCAGAGCAATCTTTGAGATAATCTCGTTATAGGATCCGGGCAAGTGATATCGATTAATCTAAGCTCCAATCTATAGTACGCAATTGATTGCGAAACTTAACTAACAGCTAAGATTGAAACCGCTTGTTTGAGACTTGAACCTAACCCTCGATGCCAGTAAGTAAATCTTTATTTTGTTAGAACATAATTAAGTCTTATCCATCAATTGTCATCCATCGCAATGAATCGAGGCATCCTATAGTTGTAACCTCGTACTAATGAAACAATGCAAAATGCTGAAAAAAGATATCTTCATCCTGTAGGTATAACAAGAAAATCCTTTTATTTTTCGGGACTCAAAGTATCCTATTACATTTAGTTGAAGCTACTGTTCACGAATGGCCAAATAGATATATACCTACTAAGTGGAAAATGTCCTTTCGTTAACATACCTAGTTATTTTTGAAATATAATGACAAAATTTTCATCTGAATTTCCTACCAATCACTTTTAATTTTATGTATATACACATATATACATTTTATCATGACACTACACTAGTTATATATTATACTAATCAAGAAATGGGAGGTCTGGGTATACAATTGACGGCAAAAGGGAACCTTTTCTCGAGCCACGGAATAAAAATAAGAACAAAAGTGGAAGTGAGTGGGTGCGCTTATAGGACGGGCGGACTGCCTCTATTTGCGACCAGTCCTTTACAGAAATAGCAGGGCAATTTGAATGTAATGACATCCATACACTGCTCCAGCTTAACTGTAATAGAACGTTTTGATTGCGTATCTGGGTTTAACAACAAATTGTTTTAGATAAAAGCGATGTCTTTGTGATATCTACCTAATTGATATCAATCTGTTACATTATTACAAACAATACGTAAAGTTCAACTTTTACTGCATAGTAAAAGTATGGTAAAGGTATGTATATACTTGGATTTTTAAATATATTTGCAGAGCAGAACTATATTACAACAGAGTCAGAATACCTATTAAGGGCCAGTATCTATAAATATCAAAATTTATGTCACGTGTGTTTGACACTCTAATGCTGAAAACTGTAAACTAGATTGCTAGTTTATAGTTTCTTTCATATATTCCTGTTATATTTCCTATAATTTAAAGCTTTAGATACTTCTTATTTAAATTTTTTTTTAATTTTACTTATGTTGATAGACATTATGTTGACTTACTCGTATATCGTGACTGTTATAAACAAATTACATTTTTAACCGATAAAAGGACCTTTCTCGCTCAGTGCGTTGCGAATTCTCGGCTTCAAAATAACCACGAAAAAAGTATCAAAGCTTTTGTTTGCGAACGACAGCGCTGCGTATATCTGTGCTCCGTCGTAACCTCATTGTGGCGTTTTAACGAGAGAGAAAATGGCAGCTTTATTGTTGAATACGACGCTTTCATGACAAACGTAATTTATTGATGACAAACAATTTATAAAAACAATTCATGGCCCTAGGACCAAATAATTAAACGGTATTATTGTGCGCACTATATGCTAATGGGCCACTAGATATTTTAAAAAACTGACCCGAAACTTTACCGCGATAAAGTTTAAAACAATCCACTTAGACGTGATACAAAGTTCATTGCAATGCACTCGTAGAATGTGCAAGTAAATTATATGAGAGAGTGCGGAATATGGTATAGTCTTAAATTAAATATGAGCCAACTGATAGTGCTGGTGGAGAGCTCTTCACGGCTGAGTACGTACAGTTCTGCTTTTTATTTTTATTCACAACAGCGGACTCTACTCGTACTTTTTCCGTGTTATTCATGCGCTTAGCTCATTGTACTTTATCTGCATAAAATATAAACTGCTGTTACTGTCGCAAACAAACAATAAGAGTTGTAAAAGAACACTTCTTATCTCACCGACGCGACATTTTCATTTCATTCACCCATTCCATTGACTGTGGTGCCTTTTTACCTACCATATTTAATTTACCCTGGCAAAGTATATCTATTCAAGTTTGTTATATCTTCTCACTATATATAAAATAATATAATAGCTTTTTGTTCTTCATGCATCGTGGAAAAATTGGGATATAATTTTTATTGATGCGAGACACGAACTGGAATGGAGGCCACGTCAGAGCGATGTGGTATAGCGGAGGGCCCACAAAACTCTTTTTTATGTGTAGTTTCAGAAATTTATAATCTTAAAATCTATGTCTATACTAGGTAATAATATAAAGCAGAAGAGTTTGTTTGTTTGAAAAATTATTTTTGTGTAATGTAATGGCTACATTCATGAGGAAGGTTATAGGCTATAAAGCATTAGGTTACAATTCTTAACGCGGGTGAAATCGCAGGGCACAGCAGCAGCAGTAACATTATACAATACAGCTTATAATATTGTATGTACTCATAAGCACTTACGTTTTACAAAAAGTCTGATTTTAAAAAGCATAGATCACGTTTTCATTGTATCTCCGGAAGCTTCTACACGCGAGTTTGGTTTGCGCTTGGCTGGATTTTCTTACCTTATCCTTACTGTGCACCATTAATCAACATTGGCCCTTGAAGACGGGTCACAAATAATACAGTATAGAAAATATTACGGGACAATAGGCCGTGTCGTGCTCCAAAATTGATTAATGGATGTCCAATGTACATAAAGTGGATCTTTTCATGGAGAATTTAATTCATGAGATTGTTAATCGCGTCTTTTGAAATGGTAACATCTTTAACCACTTTTAATTTTACGGATTGTGATTTTAAAGTAATATTATTAAAGTTAAATTAATAATATTTTCGTTACTAAAGACGTGTTGATCGAAATATAAATACAATCATAAATGTCGTACATTTATAATTATATAAATATGTAAATTTCGTTTGTATAGATTAAAATAGAAAGAAATTATATTCTCATACTTTAGGTAACTCATATTTTTTAAATGAATTAATTTAATTAAAAATAATTTAGTTTCAACATTTGCTCATATGCTGCGGTTGGAAAATATATATTTATGAAAAGGGTTATTGTACAAAGAGGCCACAATGTAACTTCAGTACTGTGCAAAGAGAGTGTGTAAAGAGAAAAGGGATCGCCCCTTTCTGAGATAAAGCCGCGAGGCCTTACACATTCATTAATCTAATTACACTGCCACGTATACGTAAAATACGTGAGTAGAAACGTCTAGTTATTACTTACGTCTATCGTCATGATCTAAAGAACTCAATTAAAATTACTCATGGGGGTGACGCTCCTCAATAGTTTGATCGCTTCCATTCTGTCATAATTATTTTACTACAGGGAAACTTGAGACCAGAAAATTTAGAAGAACTTGCATGTAGGACGCATGCTCGGTACTAGTCGTCATAATACTAAAAAAAAGTGTAGCGTTACAGCTAATTCTAAATATTTATTTTGTGAAGTTTTACGTTGCTAAATTGGGAATCGGTGAAACGGTTATTCGGTGTTGGCGATGCATTTACGAGTTAAACTAGAGTTGGCTGTCTCGAAATTACGACCTCGAGTGGCTTTATAGTCAGATAATTTAGGATAGTAGATAGCGTAGGATAGTCTGAGTTTATTAATTTTCTATAAATATATGTTTATATAATGTTAAATTCATCATCCATCAATTATTTTTATATTTGTTCATACATATACATATTATACTGAGGTTCAAGTTCGTATATTACTCGTAAGTAAGTAATACATAATATGTACCTAATAATAACAATATTGTAATATCTTTGCAATCGCATCATGTCATGTCGCTTCAAATTTAAATAGGCAAGAGACAAATCTGACATAATGCGAAGTTAGTTAAATGGCATTGTGAAAATTTTAATTCGTATTTTATGCAAATTTGTGACGAGCAGAGAACGTGCTGCGATAAGGCTTTATTTGTTTCAGCCAACGGCAGCGTTCTGTGCAAAATTAACTATCACAATTACATTACACCACAAAAGTTACTTACAATACTTGGTAGGTACCAATTAGTAGTTTTTAACTGGGGCAACTGTGATATTACTGTCATTACAAAATTGGATTACAATTTGTTAAACTGCTGAATAAGTTTGCTTATTCAGTATTTTAAAATCGTTAACGTCAAAGAAGATTTGGCGTAGAGCCAGAATTGGCCATAAAAATACATTAATCATCTTAAGACCTTAATTGATGTTACAGAAGTAATGGTTAGAGATTGTCGTTATCCTGGCATGATTGTAATAAGCCGATTTTCTCAGTTTATTCTTACTTTTAAGTTAGGTGAGTTACAATTAAATGTTTCAGCGACTATATTTTTGTAGACAAAGGTCCTCTTTGTCTATAAATTATATACATATACATATTATACATATACGTATAAATAAAAACTTTATAAATTACTATTTATGAAGTTAATTTTTAAATAGTAATTTATAAAGTAAAGTAAAGTTTTAAATAACCTAGCTATAACCATGGAGATGTTGGTGTTAGAAGATTAACTTTGCAAATCTAAATCAGGCAAAGTTTACGTTTAAGTGAAACGAATTTAAGGTATAAACTTATCTAGGAATCCGGTCGTTCTAAACACTTAACAGTCAACAAACAACAACAGCGGCGTCAACTGAATTTGGCTTTGATAAACATTTCTGGAAAATAATTATAATTTCTTCTCTCTCTTCTTTGTTTTCGTTAGAATTTTGTGAAATGAATTTTGTAATAAAAAAATTAGAGACAGTAAGCTGATTATTAATTATTATTAAAAAGCCAAAGACGGTTAAATCTACGACTATTACGAGGTCATTCCTCTTATTATTATCGTTATAAGATATAGTTAAACTAAAGAATGAAGATAGGTTTTATCTTAAAAATTCTAGTTTCGAAATAAAAATTATTCCATCATTCTTGGCTCTCTTTCTTATAAAGGAAAATAAAAGACTTGTAATCTGATTAATCCAAGTGCCGAGAGGTTTAAAACTCTCGTAGTCATGTAGGTAAGTATCAAATTTGCTTTTGTTGATTGAAAACATTTGTTATTAATCCACAAATTTTGTTATATCAAATATCAGGCGGTTTTCGTCTGTATTGTATAAGGAAGAGTGGAATACAATATCTATGTTTTTTGTGGGTTTGATTAAATTTAAATGTTCTTGTGTTCGAATATATTTCATCCGGTTATTTATACACCTACCTATACCTACCTACACGACTATATTTCTAACTACATTATGCATAAGGGTAAACATAAGATATATCAGAATCTGTGACAGAATTTTCTATTTTTCCTTTCCCGACTATTCTTCTAATATATTATTTATTACTTACGATGCTGACAAGGAATGATTACATTAACAATAAGTATAGAGTATAAATACACAAAATCGGGCAGAGAAATAACATGTAGGTACTGTTATACGTTAATTATGTTACACCTTGTCGTATTTCTTTGTGTATTATTCTAGGAACAAAAATGCTAACGTAATTTGCTCGAAAACTTTCTTATATATTTATCATAAATGGACGCCCTATAGTCAGTCACTGAAGCTCATAAAAATGAATGTTTATGTCTGTAGTCCTAACTGATTTTGTATATGAATGAATTGCTACTCTACGAATAATGTATAACTATGATCAACCGAGCGTCCATGTTACATGATGTTAAGATAAGAGGTCATCTGAACTTATGGACATACACGTCGAATCTCAAATAGAATAGAAAAAATTATGAAAGAACCAAGCCAAGGTGAGACTGAAATTTTGATCTAAACATATAAAAACTGGCGAACATTGTAACCTACTAAATTCGCTAAAATTATAAATGCCTACAATGTAAATTCTTGACGTCATTCTGCAGAGAATAAATTAGTACACTATTTCTATAACGAGTTCATGGCAAAGATAGAATATTTATAGTCTTAAATTAACGTAGAAATCTTAAGGAGAATTTGTCTGGCGAATAATATAACATTGGGGTCAGAATTTAAACACACTAAACCCGTCAGATATTTTAAACTTTTCAACCTACATAAAACTAAAGCAATAACTTATGATTATCAATATATTGCTTTGCAATACGTTTTATTTAAACTACAAAACTGCAAAAAAGGTTTTGTAATGCATTATGTAACCAACCAAGAATTATATAGGAGCAAATATGGCGGGCGGTGATCACAATAGGCCAAGATTGTACGTCATGATACGAGCTCTCGTCGCACGGTTCTTATTTGGCGTGTAAAGGGAAGGAAAACGGTTGGTTAGATGATATCTGCACGTAATATTACTCAGAATTTTCTTCAGGGACGTCAAATGTGCTTAATGTGCTTGAATTTTTGCCTGAATATAGGTCGGCTACGACTGCATATTTAAAGCGTGGAATATTTATCGTGGACAGTCCACGTAAGTACGAAGGAATAAGTACTTAGGCATTTTCACTGAATAACTGGGATTAGAGAGTAAGTAATAACATTTTCAGAACCTATATAAAAATCTGAATGAATAAATGTATTTATTAGTAGTTTAGTGACCACACAACATTATATGGCCTTAACGTATACTACTATATATTTTAGCGTTCGGGAACGAGTCATATATACCTACAGTATATACTATTAAAGTCGTCCCCTATCTTGTTTAAATCCAGCATAAACTACTAGTTAACTTGTTATTTGCAAGCAAGAACCTTCATGCCAGAGACGAATTTCATTTATCATCCATTACGAGCAAATCTGAATCTATTTCCGTTCCATTATTTACAACGAAAATAGGGTAAATAGATACAGTTGCTGTCGCCGGGAAAGGATAAAGTTACTTTGGAGTATAATAATAAGAATCATGATGACCAAGTTACCTCCTTGATCGATGTTGTACCTAATGTTTTGAAAATTTGCATAGCAATTTAAGTTGGTCCAAAGTTAGGAGACGAGCTAGAATACTGTTTAAAGATTCATATTTTGTAAAAATGTAGGTGCTGGGTATTTTGCAAGTCGCTATATTATATCTTACAAGTGTTACAGTGAACGAAATTAGCCATTTTTATTGCGTTCCCAACCATTATTTGTCCATCATTAAGGTTGACTGTCGTTGACTGTTGACTATAAAGTTTCCCTTTATAAATAATAGGTTTAGAAGTTTTAAATAAATAAATAGTAAAAAATATTCTTCTTTTTACGCATGAATACCTGCATACTTTTTATTTCTTTGACGAATAGAAGAAATTCTTTTGAAGTTTGGTTATTGTGTTGTAAAATTAATAACGAAATTTGCATCTTATATTGCGTGTCAGCTTCAAGCCCCGCTTTGTACCTTATAGAAATCACAGTAAATCTAAAATATACCTAATTGTTCTCATTTTCGTGTCAAAATTGGCTATTGGAACGCGATTGGAACAATTAAACTGTCATGAACAACTTAAATTGAGAATAATAATACGCTGTCCATTATTTTCTATTAGTACTTACTCATGGAACTGGAGCTTATATATTAAGCTACTCAGCTCAATTGAGCGGACCGTTTTGTTCTGTTAATCCACTTTCATGCTCTCACTGTTAAGCAGTTGTAATTCATCTGACATTTATTATACGTTTTTCCTGCCTAAATAATATCTTTGTTTATATCTATAATATGTATATCCCTATGTGTAATATTTTATTAATAGTCATTAGTAATTCGGCTGGGTGATAAACACTTATGGAGTGGAGGTACTCGCTAGTTCTAAGCGTTATTTTTAAGCAGTAGT
Source organism: Noctuana stator (assembly GCA_018231225.1). Lineage (NCBI taxonomy): Eukaryota > Metazoa > Arthropoda > Insecta > Lepidoptera > Hesperiidae > Noctuana > Noctuana stator. The sequence continues at coordinate 11,517 of DWQK01002058.1, forward strand.
TATTTATCATTACGGAAAGTTAAAATAATATCAAGTTAATTTGACTGATCTCATATTTATGCTCCTTGGAATATATTTTATAAAACAGACGGTGTAGCATTTTCATTAATTCAAATTCACTTTGGATACCTATTTAGGCAAATGAGCTGGCGGTAATCGGGTACCTAAAAATAAATCTAATGCTGTAAATAATGTGTTTAAAAAATGCTTAAGAATATACACATAATTATTAATTACATACGTACCTACCCGCAACATTAACGAAACTTAGCGAATGACCTTAATCTCTGTAATATAATAAAAAGCCATTGTTTTAATTTATATAATAACAGTGTTTCGCCGATTACTGATTAAATTTTTTTTACAAATTTATTTCAGGTTGTGTTTGGGAGTGGTTGAGTTTCATATTCTATTGATGGCCTCGTATTTTATGAGTGTTCTTATCGTAAATTGTTCTGTAATGGCTCCAGAAGGGCAATAAAACATTTTAAGGGATGCTGCCGGAAAAGCGCGCCTTTACAAAAGAAAAGCTTTAAGGAGTACACCGGGATAAAAAATTGTGTATTTCTTTATTCCGCGGCATGTACGTGGACAAACTGTTGACCGCTTAGCGAAATATTCAGCAATTTTTTGCTACGAGGTAAGTAACAAATAGGTTACTGTGAATGTGCGATATATATAAGGAACTATTATGATAAACTATTGTGCCTATAGCTAGTTCAAGATAGTACAAATTATAATCGAGGTCAGTGCCTATGACCAATAGACTATTTCAGTTACAGACAATTTTCGGAAGACCGTCACGCACAACAGTATTTCATTGTCATCTTTGTTTAAAGTGAACCGGGTTTTAATTAGAAACGATAAAGTGACGTTCATGAAATTTGGTTCTGTTTTCGGTATGTTTATTGTGGGTCACGAAGTTCAAGCATTCATTATAAAATGCAAATGAGATATGCGGAATGTCAGCGTACCAGGAAGCGACTGCAAAAGTTATGCGTTTCACTTATTTCATAATAATTTAATTTTAAAGCTCAGAAGTTTCTGATTTTTTTAAAAAAAAAAGGATAGTAAAAAAAGGTATCTTAAGTCCATGAACTGATTGATCTATTTCGTTAGGTAAGTGTTTAGTGATATTACAGGTAGGTATTATAATTTTTTTTTATATAAATTTGGTAGCAAACGCGCATGGAGGCTACCCACCCAGGCCCTTAGTATTTACAAAATAACAAATAACAACCATAAAAGCTTCATAATGACACCATGATCGTGAATCGTCTTGAAATTGTATTGCGTTGGAATGGTGATAAGTATAGTATTTTTGATTACCAAAAATTATTAATTATTTTAATCAATTTATTAAACATTAATAATTCTTTGTAATTTACGTACAACATTACTAAATTATAACATGATTTACATGATAACTGTTGCTTTTTTGTGTTTCTACGTTATTCTTTATTATAATTTGCCATTTTTTTTTAATTTTGACACTTATTATTGAAACAACTGAATCTAGTTTGTCTATGAAATTTATGGCTGGACTATATATTATGTTAATAGAATGCAATTGAATATGTAGCCATTCCGTGAAATATGTGCATAATGAATGCTGGAGAGAACGCAGTTAAATTCAGCGGCGCGGCGTTCCATAATCCTTCACAAATAACTCTTACATTTATTGTGGAATTTTACGAACGACTGTGCTGAAACACAAATGTGGGAATATTATGTTCTCGTATTATAAAGATGTATAGTCTTTTAGCAAAATTTTGAAAATAATGGTGGCGCAAAAAAATATAAATTGTAATTTTATTTTAATTTTTGAGTGTGTTATCAGACATTGTTATGTTCAATGGTAATGTCATAATTGTGATTTTAATGAATTAAAGATACATACACCAAAGAATATACACTGGATCATAAACACTGGATCAATCGTTTATGAACGCAAAGTGGATAAACATACAAACATTCATTTTTGTTTATATACTAAATATATAGGTTTAAAAATGTACTATAAATTAGGTAGATATAATTTACAGAAACATTAAGAACCAACAGTTTGCAACTAATGGCACTCTTAATGAGAACGTCGGATCGTAAAGTGGTTTTTGATATTTTTAAAGTACCAAATTTTATCACATACTCGTACATTGCTTTATTACGCCCTAAAACGTGCAAAATACATAATACTATTTACTATATGACTGCCTCTCGCCAACTACATCGCTAAATTTTTGTATGATAATCATTAGAAAACGATACAAGTTAAAAAATACAAATGATTTTTTAAGACTTTTCAGTTCAGAGCTTTTATTATTCTCCTTCATAACCATTTTGATAAAATATTTGTACAAAATTTCTTATTCTTTATAATACCTATTGAAAAAAAAAAAAACAAAAAAAGGAAGAATCCAAAGAATATTGTAATGGCAAAATACAGCGTTAGCATCATAG
>DWQK01002059.1:0-13976 GCA_018231225.1 Noctuana stator
GGAGTGGCGCCACTTAGGGGAGGCCTATGTCCAGCAGTGGACCTCCAAAGGCTGATGGATGGATGGATGGATGGAGACCATTTATCGAGGAAGGCTATATAACATCACGATGCAACTATTAGGAGCGAAGATATAATGGACAATGTGAAAAAAACGGGGAAAATTATACATCCTTGAGAGCTTCCATTGCGTGCGCTGCGAAAACGGTTCAAGATACCAAAAATATATGTATCGAAGAATTATTCCTCTTGAAATGATCTAAAAAAATGTCCGCGACAGTATATTTCTATCTTTTAAGATTAGCTTGACACATTACGGTTACTATTCTTAACGCGGGTGAAACTGCGTGGAACAGCTAGTTGAGGGATATATAGACACGTCATACGAGCGAAATTCTACTATAGGCTTAACGAATCAATAAACCCAGTCTATTTCTATAGCTATTTCCAATCCTAATATCTCAATCAGAGCGACGCCGACGGCGGCATGCAAAATCGAGTAAAACGGGTAGATACGAGTATATCACAGCTGAGCTCCATTTGCCTTGATTGAGCCCTGACTACAATAGACAGACATGGATAGTCAATCTGCACTCTCTATAAATATCGACAACGTGACCGAACTGTAGATATTTGGAAATGACTATTTTTAAATAATATTATGTTGTTGGTTATCTGATATCCTTTGACGAATCAAATTTATGAAATGAGCCTTAGAGTGAATGAACTTTAAATTATTTAATTAAAGACTCACTTGAGTCTTTCAACTATACCTACACTAACCATAAAAACACACACTCAAATGTACCTTAGATACTATTCACGATTTTTAGAAATTCCAAGATAAGTTTCAAATTACTTTAAGTTGTACTTTAAGTAGGTAAGTCCTGTCGCAGGGACCTCGCCAGTTTCGCGATGGATTCTACATCAAAATGTATATTATTATGTATTACTTAAGTATCTCATAAATCAGTTCATTAAAAATACATGTCAGTCTCATGTCAGTATCATAATGAATCGGTTAGAACAATACTAATTTTCTTTGTTAACAAATTTCAAACTAATGTATTGTACGCGGAACAATATGGGCACATAGACATAACGTGTAATGTAGATACATACGTACAATATGTCCATAATTGAGTGGCCCTAGTCCGTTCACTAAACTGAACGTATCAATCCCCTGCAGGCGAATTGATATTTCCTCTTTCCGTCCAATACGTTTAATTGCGCTTCCGGCAGCCATTGTTCAGCGATCGGTCAATGTGATGCATTAGTCGCATTTTAAATTATTGCTGTTAAAAGGTTGGAATCATATGTTTTTGAATTAGTAATGAAAGTTTCGGAAAAGGGAGTACTTATATCACTAGAAAATTTGTAATGTGTTGATAAAAAAGAGGCGAGTCTGTACCAACTGCGGAGAACCAACCACTGATTTTGAGTGCGTCCCATGTGAGTTGCGTAGGTAATTGGAATAAATAGTAAATATAATATTATTTCGTTTTATATATTTTAATGAAGAATAAAAAAGATATGTAACTTAAAGGATACTTTTTATCCCTTGCAGATTTCTCCAACGTCTCAACAAAATTAAAGGTAACATTTCTTTGAAGTAAGAAGTCGCCATGAGAGGACTCGTTAATTCGTACCTTCTTAAGATTATAATTACACTTCTGTCTTATTCTTGGTACCTATACTTCGCACTTCGCACCCACTTCAGTTGTTGTTATTTGCTTAAGACTAGTGTGTAAAAGAGAATAAAGAAATAGGAACTTGACGAGTTACCTACCTTCGCAGTTAGCGATAAGTACTTAATAAGTTCTAATTAGGCATTTGTTTTTAGTAACCAAAAATATTAGAAACGTATATCAGGTGTAGATGACCCTTATGGTGTAGTGGTTACCATAAAAGTCCAACATCCGAAGGGTCCTGGGTTCGATTCCCTGTGGAAAAGAATTTCAAATGATAAGTTTAGATTTCTGTTGTGGTCTACGTGTTTTTGTGAGCCCATGGCACCCACAAAACTGGGAATCCCAGTGTGGGGCTACAAGTGTGAAGCGTTATTAATTTTTACGTAAAGAAACGATCTACAGAACAAGACCACATTATATTACTGACAATTTACGGTTTGTTAAGAGAACACGAGCTAAAAAGGACTTCCGAAAGTACATAAGAAATGTTTCTACTTGTAAAATATACTAGCTACCCTTGAAAGGGTTTAACGGCCACCAAACATATTTTATCCTATGCAAATTTACTAACAAAACAGCTAAATAAATGTTAGCAAAAACTGGGTCCGCTATGTTTTCTGCTGACCCCTCTCACGTGCCGAATCCGGTGACATTGAGTGACAGCCGTTTAACCTTTTTGCCTCGACAGACCAACTAGGGTAGAGTTTTTATGGTGCCCATTAAATAAATTATAACCCCTAATAACAGGATGGCGTATCATTATGCCTGTCTTCAAGTCGAAAGGGGTCGATGGAGACGCGCCACATGGGATTGGAAAGTTGTTATTATACGCCATATTATTTCTAAGTTATAATATGCGGACTACATAAACCAAAGTATTATTGTAGTTATAGTTAACGCAGGCAATCATTTGTTAAGTGGTCTCTACGACCCATAGCGACGACCCCTATGGTATGGTGATTAGTGGTTACCACGCCGATTCACCGGATTCGGAGTGCCCCAGGTTCGATTTTTAGCGGAGAAGAAACTTAAATGATTAAACTGAAAAAAATTACCAACTATTATAGGCACATTACCTGTAGCAGTAGATACCTATAGGAAATACGTACTTTGAAAATCAAACATATCCTACTCTAAAAGTTATATTTAGCTTTAAAAAAATTATAGCCCAGCTTTCACTAAAGTTTTCCAAAGCCGAAAATCAAGTTTCAATCAATTAGAGTAATACACATAATTACATTACTTACTAACACACTTATTTCGCACACAGTTCCAAAGAATTGAAAGATATGTTATGACCTTTGTCTTAGAATAAAATTTTTCTATAGCGAAACTACAAGTATCATATTGTTAATAAAGCCTACAGCTACAATTTACAAAATAATCCTATATAATACTTTATATTAAAACAAAGACATTGTCTTTAAAAAAAACAATGCCGTTGTTATTTACAATACACATTACCGGGATAGTAAAAGAAACACAAACATTGTTGCAGCACTGATGAGAACCCTAGATAAAGACCGCCTGGATAGTTACTGCGACTGTGCCTAGCGTGATGGTATGTTGAATGAAACCTAGTTCATTATTCACAGCGTGTATTTCGCTGTATTTTTATAGCCAAGGGAGAAAAGGAATGAATGGGTTCACGTCATGAAAAATGGTAATCGCTGCCTAGAGCCTAGGCGGAATTACATATGCCTTGTAAAGGACAATGACCGTTGCTTTTTTTGTAGACTAATATAAATAAGGCTTCACACTCACAGTCTTACACGGACACATGGATTCCATGGACACAAAGACACATGAATACAAAGACAATTACACAAACACTCAGACCGAAAACGAAATATAAACTCATCATTTAAATGTCTACCCTGCCAGGAATCGAACCCAGGACTCTTCGAATATTTGACCGGCATAGTAACCACTACATCATCGGGTCGTCTTAATAATGATAACTCTAGTTATAAATCGATATGGTGTCTACACCATATCGTTTACAATAGCAAGATTACTTTTGAGAACATATTTTACTTATACCTATTGATCCTTCGTTCTTAATTATTATTTGCATTAGATATTTTTTCTCTTTTATTCTCTAATGATCCTGCTAATAGGAATTATCATGACTTAATTCAGATTTATATAACTTTTCGGTTTTCAATTAACGCAAATCAATTCTACGCCGTTTCACGCACGCGAAATACGTGAATTTCATTATTAAAATAATTGGTACACGGCGAAACAAAGGCAATAAGTATATGACAAGGCATAAAGATTATTATTTATTACGTCGCGTGGCCGAAGTAGAGGTAGAAAACTAATTTTATTTTCACTAGAGCAACGTGTTTGTGATACGTGACTGTTGTAAATTATACCCTTAATTATATCGTAACGCCAGTGTTTTATTTTAACGAGCAACTAAACTGGGCAATGAAAATCAATAAGCCCGCCAGTGAGTGCCGGTGACAGCGAAAATAAATCAGGTCTTACAAAATTAACTGCACACTTTATATGGTGATTAAGTTGCAGGCAGACGCAAGTCAGAAGGCAAGTCAAGTTGTTACTATGTTGTGAATTAAAGTTACTGGATACTTGGACCAGAGTGTATCATAGGCTATAGCTTATTGACTTGTCGATGTTGGTACTATTGATTTGTGGCGGGTAACCCAGTATGTGTAATGTTCTTATTACTACTTATGTATCTCTTTGTATTTGGCACTGGCCACATTGGAGAAGCGATAAATTTTGCACAGTCGGATCAATGTAACGGTAGTAGTTAAATGGCAACTTTATGTGAAATACAGTGATTACGATACTCCAGATTTTGAGGCTGAAGTCATCTGCGGGGATTGAGAGATTCTCAGTTAGAACGAAATGGATTTTAATAGATTAGAGAACAGTTTTACTTGAAATTTTATTTAATAGGCGCTAATAATTAAAAACAGAGTAGGTACTGACATTAATATCTGTTTCTTGACTTAAATATCAGTTAGATGTAAAGCTGCGTTTTAGCATACGATTCCAGCATTTCAAATGTGTCGCAATATTCTTATTACAAAAAATAAATAAAAGGCGTAGCGATGCCATAGAAGCAGCATTTTTACGGTTCTGAATTTGAAATAGCGACTGAAATAATACATAGCGCTATATATCACCATAACAATCGCCGCTTTGGTATTAAATCGTTCCTGTTTACATTACAGTAGGATTAAGCTGGCTATTGTAAAGGCATTATGGTTCCGTAAATCGCATTACAATGAAATACACGCGAAGGATTGATATTCGTATAACACGAGTCAGTCGCGTGGCTGTCGACGGTAAGAACACGCGAACGGAAAAGTTCGGAAGTTATGAAAGTCGTGGATGGCTTCATGAATAAAAATAAGCAATAACTGGCAGTTCGAAAAGTTATGTGACGATCGATTTTTAAACAATATTTTCATTTGAAATTCGAATTATCATTTTACCCTTTGATATTAGTCTAGTTTATGTTAATACTAAATTATTTACTTTGAAATATAACAGTATTTCTCAGAGATTAAATACATAAATTCTTTACAACTATTCTTTTAAACTTACAACCTGCTTTTTTGCGACTTAAAATAATAGTGCAATACTTTTGCATTGTCATTCACATAAATCCAGAACAGACATCTCAATAAGGGCGCAGAATATTGTTATTCAGACAATATCCTCATGACGAAGGCAAGCCTCATCAGCGACCACACCCGGTGACCTCACTGGGCGGGGGCGAATTAGCGACTCATTGTTTTGTTTACATTTACACCTCAGCGATTTATTGAACGCTGATTTTAATATTTCGCTTGATAACCTGTCTGAAATTTAGATTTAATTATGGGCATTGTAACCGACATAGTGGTTTAATTTCGACGTTTCTAGTTAAATTTCTTTTTATCGACCACTGTTGGGCACAGAGTGACTGGCCAACTTAATTATTTCTCTTTTGGTTCTTAATTTATTTTAATAAAATATTCTTATATGATCACTTGTAACCTAAAATGTCTCACAACGATGGAAATCCTAAGAGGTCACGAAAGTGAAACCCAGTGTGTGTGAACTTAATACCATGCAGACTTTAGCATTATCAATCCCTCATCCTTAACATCTTACAATCACGTATCATTTCAGCCGCACTTAAGATTTCCAACCCAACTTACCCGAACCAAGTCTCCATCAATTCACTTTTGAAAAGCAAGTGCGTTATCCTACACGAAGTGCGAAATATTACTTGATCCTCTATCATGAGTGGCAATATGATATAGTGGACCCTTTTATCGTTTTTGAGCCTCCGAGTGAACTGATCGGAACGAGGGTAGATAAGAGGCTTCCGAGCTCTATTATTACAAAGGGTGCGTGAAATTTTGCAGATACGAACACGCAATGGACATAGGATCATCCGATAATATTAAAATTCCGCTTTTGTTGTGTGCCTCTCGAAGCTTCATGCGCCTTTGAAACTCAATTCCTCGGCACTTCACGTTTTTCAACAGATGCATAAGTATTTGAGTAGTGGCCAATATTGCATTTGAAAGTAGGGAAGAAGTTGAAAAATTAAGTCTGTTAAAAATGTGTTTTGTTTTTTTTTGGTCGATTTTTTTTAGTTCCAACTACGTATATCTACAAATTTTACAATATTTTATGATAATTGTACCAGGATTTCTACAGAGTTACAGTATTTATCTAATCAGAAACACCGGTCAAGTAACAAATATCCATTTCTGCTAACAGAATTTGTACTATCAATCAATCAATCTGTCCAGGTAATGCAATTACGTCATCTAGTACCAGTGCAATAATAACATGCTGTTTCTCTAACAATTTAGCTTACAGGTTCGTGATCGTGTATTTTATCAGCTATCAGAAGATAAAGCTCTAACGATTTAAGATATCTACATAAAATTGTGAATTGAAACTATTAATAATTTTCTTGATAAGTATTTACATAGAACTATAGTAGATGTTTTTAGGCGATTTAAAAAAGAATTAGGTATTCTCTATTTAGCTGCTTATAGCTCCAGCACCTTTTTCTTTTTTTAGCAACTTTCCTAAATCTATCTTTTTTTAGTATTTAAATTAAAATGCAGATTTTGTTATGCAGAATGCTTTAATGTATGGCATTTCTCTACAAAAATATAAAACTATCTACTTATGTAGGTATAGTAATTATTAAAAATTAAGTAATCTATATTACAAATGTGAAATAGACGTAATGGATTCAATGTGTTTCAAAACGTATATATTTAAAGTACTTGAGTTCCCTAACCGCAACCGCACGCATTAATAAACCCATCAGAGAGAAGTAACAATTTCATTTCGTACAAATAAATTGACATTGAAAAAGCTGTTTGTGCCTATTTTCCCTCGAGGGATGGAGTTTTAGTTTTACCCCCGAAATGCACCAATTAGTGGCAAAGTAAAAATGTGCAGCGGAACCACACGTTAGCTAGCCTCATGGGAGCCCCATGGGGTCTGGGGTAGGTCCCACATGGTTCGTAATGGTGTCTCTTTGCTTAGAGGGTGGATAGTTCCAGTTGCATATGGAATGCTTGTTAAATCAATAAGTGTAGCGAAGTGGCTTAACATGTCGGTTGTATTGCGTTTTTTATGTTTGATCCCTTGAGTTGGGGAAAATCACTGCATTGATATTTTTGGTGCTACATATCACTGGGACTAATAGAGTGAAAATCTTTGTATAGTCTGCTCTTTAACCCGTTATTTATTATCTACCGATCAAACATAGTAGATAGTAGAGCTAGACGAAGTTGCTTTAATAGTTTAAATGGTGTAGTTATTTCTTATAATCATTTATGTATCTATTTATTTATTTTTTGTATTATCATCAAAATGGAAATTCTAAAGACTTAAGTTTTGTTATAAACGTACCTACCCTTTAATATTTAATTTAAAGAACCGTCACGCTATTAAAATCCCATTATAAATAACGATTACCCCAATTATTGGGACTCACTGGTCTAAAATTTTCTATGTTCTTTCAAGAGCCATTAATTTTCTACGGTATTAAACGTAATATTTCATTGAATTCATTCGAAGGCTGTAAGTGTGATATAAAAAGGCGTTCGAGAGATTAATTGGTATTAGGACAGATTACATTACATGGTACAGGTACTTAAGTAAATAAATTTGGTATCTATCATTAATCTCATGAATTTATTGGTTAGGTGGTAGTCGGTAAAACATTTCGGTATCAGAGCATGTGAGGGCGGCGGACATATTTATTGCCCTAAAGATAAAAAGAAAGGAGAGTGAAACTTTTCTTTTTGAGTTTCTAAGCCGCCTTACATTTATCGAGATGTTTCCTCCATTTTTTAGCTACAGATGATCATGTTGACGGAAATGGTTGTGAGTTTGTCAGCACGATAATTTGTGGCGAGTTAAAAATAATGCTAGCAACACTTAGTTGCGCGGAGAAATATATTATGCGGTAATTTTTAAATAGAATTTCAACATTCGCTCCTTCCTTGCTGAATTTTCAAAGAGTGATGGATGGTTTTGTATGTTGTACTTTTTATTTTAAAAGTGTAAATAAAACGTGCATTACTTATAGAATCGTTTAATTAATGAGATAGAGTGCCTACTGAGATAGCGCTATCCTTGATGTGAAGCGTTCATAATTCTTAGTTTCGAATTATTACTAAACTCGTACAAATAATATTTATAAGTACGAGTTTTATTTGTTTATTAATTACCGCAATAGATTTTACAATAAATACGTTTTCCTTTGTCCGATAAATCCGTACGTTAACATGGAAATTACGTTATACTCATGGAACCACCAGACTCAAGAAATCGAGCACCCACTGGAATCGCGATCCGTACTCGCATCTTAAATTCAAGCACTAAACCGCAAATACTTCCAGTGCTTAAGTACGTAGCGTTTATGGTGCAGCAATTTCCTTAAACGAGGTGCATGGTTTGCGCAAAACTCATTTAAGTAATAGGTATATTCTTTAAATTTTTTATAATAACGTACGTACAAGTTGAGAAACTAAAAACATAATATTATTGCAGTAGTTAAGTAACGAGTTTTTCTCGGTGGTAGAATGTAGTTGGGTAGGTTTTTTCCGTTGATTAATGCAACAATATTTATATTACATGGACAATAATTATAACTCGCGTTACGAAAAAAACCGATTTCAAAGTAGTCGCGCACATACTTAATATACCTAATGTAATAATAAACGTCACTGATTGTAGTGAAAAGAATGCAGTATTTATTCTATTCAATAAATACTGCACTTTTGTACTTTATACTTTTGTATATTGATGTAATAAAAATACTTGACAAGTCCTGCAAATTTTAAATTGCAATCAAAATCGTTTAAGAGAACTACATTTATTTCTGTTACGAACTTAAACTCACAGTGACTGTGAAAAATAAAGAAACTATAAAAATTAAGATCCCAGCACCAGTAAAGTTATGCGTTTTCCTCTACATTTTAATTAAAGGGGAACAACTTCGGGTGCGAATAAATTGCTATCATTGTGACGTTTCTTATTAGTCATTTTCTTTCGCAGCCGATGAAGAAGGAAACTTGGTAATACTTGACTGAATAAGGAAGGGGAGCTTTCTGTTATAAAGTAAAAAGATTCCCCGCGCGTAATGAGAACATTTCGAAACGCAGCCATTTTCGTAAGCACCTTTTATGGGGAAAGAAAAATGAAGTCAGTATCGAAGTAATCTCTATGCTGATTTTGACACTGGCTGTTTTTGGTCTAGTGTTTTTTCTAGTTTGAAACAGTAGTTTTTGGATTATGCCTTCTGTATGAAGGTTTATATCAAAGGGTGGAAAAAATTAATGCCTCGTGACATGGGAATCATTCATGGAAATTACAAGCGTGCACGTTTTTGTTTAGAAATTAGGATTAACGAGTGATAGTTTGAAATCTAACTCTTAAATTAGTATTGTTGTTTTGCTCACAAATATACCTAAGCGTAGCAGGTATAAATAAGCTACAAAAATGCGTTAAAGATATGTTTTACTAGTATTATTAATTTCTTGTGTAAGGTTCGGTGCTAAGAAATCGATTTTGCAAATGTCCGCAGCAAAATATTGCAGCATCACAGACGATGTCCGAGACATCAAGCCGGAATCGAACTACAAACTACATCGCAAATGTCGTCTGACGTCGAGCTCTTTACAGTACTCGGGGGAAATTCACTGATTCTCGCCGTAAAGCCGCGTTTGGATACTGCCAGCGAAACGAAACATGAAACAACAATGCGCTGAGTCGTTGTGAACCGGCAGGTGGCGAAATAGACATACTGGCTTTGGATGCCGATTTTTTTATACTAAAAAATCTAAAAACACAACCGCACACATTTTTGACTTACTTAAAGAAGGCACTGCAAAATTTAGTAGACCGAGTATATCAAAACAATGTGACCGATTATTGGCGCCCTTATATGTCTTTTGAAGACTTAAAATATGCCTTTGAATAAACTTGCTTATTAAACGATCAACAATTGCAACTCTTACTCACCAGGATTAAAAATATTCTAATCTATGAAAGCACCTTTCGACCTGCCGTCTCTTGTGTTCTGGACAGTGATGTAGTTCGGAACGCGCCATCGTTTACCTTCGCCATGAACCAGCCACGTCAGTTCGAATGTCGTAAACAGCACGACAGAATAGCTTTATGTACGGCATAAAGATCGCCGACACCTTGCCCGTCTTATTTTAATGTACAAATTTTATCGATCTCGCATTCAACTCGATTTGAATTTTAATTCGACATGATTATTGTGGTTGTGGAAGTTGTTGTAATATGTCCATGAAATGAGTTTCATCACTAGTTTCGTAACGGTATACCTTAATGAATACTCGAATGTATCGGCCATAAAAATCGAACAGTGTTGTCAAAGGTAAGGAAACTTCTGAGATTACTACAGATTACAGATTTTATATGCCGCGTTCGGGTTTGGGTTGGCAAGCCGTTCTCATGGCTATTATTTTAAACCTTAAGAATTCAATTTCTGACGGTTGTTTTCATCACACCAGTCACAATGTTATTACGTGGTGTTTTTGGAACTTTCGGAGCGTTGCTATTTCCGTGTCGAATATTATTTTGGGATAACATGGGAAGTTCATAAAATATCAATCAATGGATTTCTTTTGGTGAAAATATCGTCATAATATTATAAAAAAAAAACACTATTTATAATCTGACGATTTCTGGCATTATAGAATATTATGTTATTAGATTTAAAAGATGTAGGGAATTTTACAATACCACAAAAAATCTGTACATTTTAATTGTAGACATTAGGCCTAATGACGGTTTTGCGTGGTTTAATAAATAGCATTAACACTCATACATGTACTCGTAGGTAGTAGTCATTCATACGTGGTAAGCTTGGGTTATTAACACTCATGTAAGAATTAAAGAAATTATACAAGTAATGTATGTGTGTCGAATGTGTCGAATACCTATTATAATATGAGTTTAATTCAGATAGTCTTTTGCTATTATGAGAAAGTATAAATAAGTTTACGTATAAAACTTTTTTTTATGAATCGGCAAAAGTGAAGTACACTCGAAACAACTTCGCAAATCATCAACAAACATGACCTGTATTGTAGTGGGTTTAAACAAGTTTTGAAGTAGGTAATGTGCCACACACAACGAATCCGATTATCAAAATTCACATTGGACATAAAGGGACAAAGGTTGACGATCGACAAGTACCTACATCAGATGCTCGAAAAATATATTTTACGAGCACTAACATTCGGGCACGCTGCGGGAGTCACACACATTTCCTGGCCTCGATTCAATCTGGGGAGTGCTCGCAGCGCTGCATGTGGCTCATTGGATAACTGAATTATATGTGTTTGGATAACAGAACTGAATTATATGTCTTTGGATAACAGGGCATTTGTTTGGACGACACGGCCGGCTCCGACTCTCCTGTCTATTTATGTCGATGTCCGATTGTTGTTTCGAAAATGTATAAATTTTGTGGCGCCGCGACCGACGCGTTGTAATGGAAAGGCATTTAAATGACTCGTCCACCGTCAGTGGCTTTAAGCTTCTGATGAATTTATTTCTGATAATGTTTTCGCTTTTGGTTGTACTTATATGGGATACTGTAATTATTTTTACAAGCCTTTTTCGTAAGAAATGTCAATCTAGATTGGTTTTTATCCTGCAATTCTTCCTGCTCCAACAATCAACAGCTTCAGTTTTTTAATTATATTATGTGGCGGCAAGATCTCTCTGCAAATTCTGCAAAATATGAAGTCTTCCAACATATTCCACTTCATGCTCCAGTACAGAATAATAGAGTTGAAAGTGAGTGTAAACTTTTAGGGACATACAAATTATCAAAAATATTTAAAAAAAAATTACGAGTTATTATGAGTACAAAATTAGGTACATTGCAGACACTGGCTGAATAGCTGGTATTGATACACCAATTGAACACTTGAACACTGTGTTCAAAAACATGAAAGGTTACCTGCGCCATGAGGTATGAGAAATTCTTTATACTTACTAAAGAAATCAGAAGCTATTTATATGACAAACTTACAGAGTATTATAGCCATCACAAATTTTTGAACCGTTAGTGCTGACAATCGATGTGGTGCCGGCAGTCGATGATTATTTCTTCTTTTAAGACGATGTAAAGATGAGTTACGTCGCTTGTAATTAATTTGTTAGAAAAATGCAGTTCATCTTGATGAAGCAATAGGGTTCCCTTGTGAAGTTCGTGGTACCCCGTGGAGCTCTGAAAGCAATACGTTATAACTCACTTATAAATTACAGCAATATTATTAACTGAGACCATAAGAATTTTTATTAAAACATATTAGCATTTTGTCTGGGACTTCGTCAGGTTCAAAGTGTTTAGGTTAATTTTAATATCCGTTCCCTGATTCCGGTCTGGGTATTTGCATAATTTTCTTTGTGTCAGGAGTTATTTATTTATTTTACAATATACACTGCAATACCTTCGCTTTAAGAACTTTACTAGGTATGCCAAATTCCTATAGGCGCAATATTCATCAAAATGAATGCCACTCGTTTTCATTCCAACAAATCATTTTGTCATTATGAATTAAATGTTTCACAATATAGATAGTTGTTCCTACAAAATACATGAACAACGGTCAATCCTATTGTATTAGAGATTATCACGAGATCAAAAATGTGAATTCCATTATTTTTATGAGCTTACAACAGTTTTACCTTAAGTTTAATGTAGAGGATGTTGTGACCTTTGTCTTAGTAGCAACTATAAAATTATAGTTTTTGATTAAAATAACTTCTGACCAGTTACGTTTTGGCGTTCAAAAGATCATTTATTTTAATACGATGTTGTGTCATATATGCTTTAAAGGTTTTTTTATTATTTAATTATTATAAATAATAATTTAATAGTCTTTCATAACAGTTTGGTAAATGATGATTAGTAATTGAGTGAATACAATAAGAATCTCTTGTAAAGAAATTTCTCTTCATAAAAAAAAACGTGGTAGGTAATATGATGTTGCATCATAATAAATCATAAATGTACCTACCGAAGAAAAATTGTTGATTCTCGTTAATACGAGAATTTCTACATAATTGTAGAATTGCAGAAGATATACGGGGAACGGACTCAATGTTATATTCTTACGCATAAAGCTGTTTTATCTGGAAGACAAATAAAGAAAAATGAGAGGTTTCCTTTTGCACCACTCATTTTCATTGTAGAGTTTATCTTAACAAAGGCGCGTAGTCCGTAAATACATAATATATTGTTGATGTTTGTACACACAATGTTCTGTTCATAATTTTACTGTAAGATAGTCAAAATAGCTTAATTAAGATGGATTTTCAATGAGTATAAAAAATAGTGCTAAGAATTTATTTTCTTCTTTTATTTTCCCAGCTGACACTAGCTAAACGGATGCCAAATCCGAATGAATCGTTAATAATTTTACATACATAAATTTTTTATTTTAATATTCAAATTATAATATTTAGATTATTGTAAGGTGCCCCTGTTTAAACAGAAATTTAGGAATTCTAGCATTGCTATCAATAAAAAAGATTTTTTTTAATCAGTATAGAAAATCCTTGCTCTGTCTTGTTGGTCTTCTGTACTAGAATTTTCAAGGCGGCCGCGATGAATTCAGCTAGGAGGCAATTTCCTCTTTACGACGTGCTGGGGAGTGCAGCGCGTATTAGATACATGCTGTGACAATCATTTTTATCCTCAAAGAACCACAATGTCATGAAAGTAGGCGTCAAA
>DWQK01002060.1:0-13976 GCA_018231225.1 Noctuana stator
AGGAACGTTTATATGTATAAACGTTCACAGTTTTACTGTAGTGTATTTAGTATCAGCATTGCACCCGTGCGAAGCCGGGCCGGGTCGCTAGTAATATATATAAATCAATCGCTGCTCGTTAGTCTAGCTAAAACTCGAGAACGGTCGGGCCGATTTTGCTAATTTTGGTTATAATGTAACACGGTATTATTAATATAAGACGGTAATTAACATAAGATAGTACTGACAGGTACCTACAGAGTACAATTTACAGGTAGGTAAGTATTGTCCATCTCCTTTTATAGGTGAAAAGCATTCATAACGGCCTTTCTATTCATGAATCGTAAAGAGTTTTAGACACACATAATAAGAAAAGGAACCCTCCGCCCCGAGACCAAGCAATTTGATCTTCGAAACAGCCTTTATTGGGGATACCTGCGCTCAAATCTCCAGACCTTCAATGGCCGTAATAAATAATCTAAAGATTTTTAGGCACAAAGCGTTCACATTCGTTACATTTATAGGTAACTATTATAAACAAAATCCTGATCGTAAATATGTTTAGGCATCCCAGATTCTGCAAGCAATTATTTTTTGAAGAGGTCTTTTATTGTGGGTCAATGTGTGGTAATGTTTAATTTATTGTTATTAACATGCTGTGCTAAAACCCGTCTCTGCATGGTCAGTATATCGAATTAGCATATTGGCGTGTTTATTTGGTAATTTTAAAACAATAAACGTTAGTCACGTCTTAACCAATGAATGGTCGTAAATACGGTACCTATGCTATGGATTAATAAAATACGAGATTTGTTAGCGTTATTAGTAGAAAATTAATTAAGCAAGATAAGATAATAATATTTTTCATGAGATATTACTGCATAATATATAATTTATTAATATGTAAATTAATAATGAACTTACACTGGGTTATGACACCATTACAATTGGTCAGTGGTCTCGTAATAGAATTGCGATGGAATGGCGTCGTTACCTATTGGCGAAAAACTATTAGCTACTAATTTAAAACGTTTATTTACACAATTTTTCAGCTAAAACTACAAGATTACCAAATTATAAACATAGAATATATCTTGCTTATTTGCTATTCATTTAATATTTAAAAAAAAAGAAAAGAAAGTAATAAAAATTGAGACTCACAGGGAAAAGAACAAGAGACGTAGGAGTTATAAATGGGAGAAGTTATGTTATATATTAGAATGAAGGAGGCGGCAAACATTATAAGCGTAACATTACTGCGAATAATTTTAAAGAGAAACATTTGAAGATCATAATATAGTAAAGATTCCTGCGTAATCGTCTCCACAATGGACGCGATGATTTGTTAAACCGGATCGTCCGAGGTGAGACGAGTCGAGTTCTCACCGGGTCCTTCTGAATACTTCATTAGATGACTGCACAGAACTGTGAATAAAGGACTCCAAGGAGCGAAAAGGCAGACACGTTTAAAACGCAATAGCGCGCAAGGAGTATGTTCAATCGAGTGTGTCATAATTTACCAGTCTTATCGCCGTCATCTTTTTATTAAATCGGTCTAAATCACATTATCTCAATATTCGGCCTGAAGCGCGCTCAATGGCAGGATGATACAAATCACATAAAAACAATAATTCACGTCTCCTGTATGCACAACGCCGTAATAATTTGCACAATCATCGTCCGTGCATCGACCCAACCGCTGCATTTAGCGGATAAGCCGTTTTAAATTAGAATATTGCTGTGACCGTCATACGTCCTCGCCGCTAAACGAAAACATTGCTTACGGCGCGACAAAATTAAATGAAGATTGCGCTTTATTAAGAAAATTAAAAAGAATTAAGAACGAAGTAAAGCCATATGTTAGTGACCGCAGCGCGCATTGTGACAGTGACATTAGCAAAATGTTCAGATACATCTTATTATGGTAATCGCATTCGATAATTATAATCATAACGATCACCTTCAAATAATTAAGTTGGCCGTTCCCACACCTTGAGAATGGTACAATATTAATAAACATAAAGTAGAGTTTTGAAGTTATACTTCTTTTGGTGCGCTTGAGAAAAATTATGAGTGAATTTATACGACGCACGCGTACACGGACATCAGAAATCGACACCACAAAGTTGCCTAGTAAATTCCGCATGCAGGGCTACCAGTAAGGACCTTTACATGTGTGTATTTAATTTATTTTTTCATATTTACGTTTTCCTTACAAATGTAGAGTAGGTACCTACTGGAAGGCGGTATGACTGGAGTTATTTTTGATTTTTTACGATTTAGAAGTATAACATATTGCGTGCCTACATAAGTAGAAATACACGTTTTTTATCAGTAGTATACTTAAGAAAGCACAAGGAGTTTGGCAACGAAAAATCCGGTCGATCATATAATATTAATCTTGTAGCTGTTAAGGCGCCACGCCTCGGGTGGCGTGTGCTCTCATGCTAGTGAAAGCGCGGTAGAAACTTCCGAACGGAAGCGAACCGGCTTTCTACCCCGCCTCCTGTCTTGAAGAAAACTAACCCCGTCTGCTTGTAGAGCAGCTATGGAGCGAACGATCGTCGACCTCCGACGACTCGCCGACGGCTTTACGCGGCGCGGCAACACTGCAACGTAATCCTTTTAACGCGAAAAGAATTTTCCCTCGACATTTTCTACTGTGAAAAATCATGTGTAACCATTACAGCTAGTGTAGAAAATCAAAGCAAATTTTTACCTTGTGTTATTAATTGCCCTTTGACGAAAGAATTATTTATAAGAACGTTTTTATCTGTACATGTCTTGTTTTAATATTTTTAATATGAATATTTAAATATTGCTCGGGGATATTAATCTACATTTATTATGCTACGGAATGCAATGCGATAACATTTGTAGAGCATCTCATTAGTGTAAATTATTTTATAATTATAATAATTTACAAGTGTAGTGTCAAGGATTTTGCTAACAAGATAATTTATATAAAATACGAATAGCATCAACATAAGTAAGGATTTAACACCCAGGCATTTTTATCTTCGCTAATTAATTGACAGCATATGTAATCAAATTAGGTCATATTATTTCGAAATAGTCTCGTCAGGTATAAATATTCAGATACTGGCCTTTATAGATTGGTCCTAGAAACAACTTAATAATAAAACTGTGAACAACAAAATCGAAATACGGTATGTAAATTGGGTTAGTTGCCTGAAGGTGTGATTTTTATTAATTCAAACGTTACAGTCTGACCCAAATACTCGTACAACATATATCAACTATAAAAATAAAATTAACCAAAATGATTTCTAAGGGTAACTAATAAAAGGAATACAGCCAACCGTATTATGGATATATAGCTCTCTTTAAGTTTACGTCGAAATCGCGGGCACCCACTAGTTATCGGGTAGCGGGTATCCTAATATCGTCCGAATGAATATAATAGATATAAATGCTCTAAGGATGTATCTTTTACCATTGATTAGAATAGAATATTGTTTATTGAAATATATCACTACAACACATTATAACACACTAGCTGTTCCACGCTGTTTCTCCCGCGTTAAGAATAGTAACGTTATGCTTGATAGCCTATAAACCTTCCTCATGAATGTAGCTATCATATACAAAAAGAATTTTTCAAATCGGTCCAGTAGTTGCTGAGATTAGCGCGTTCAAATAAACAAACAAAACTCTTCAGCTTTATATTATTAATAGCTGTGCCACGCGGTTTCACCCGCATTAAGAATTATGACGTAACGCTTGATAGCCTATATCCTTCCTCATTAATGTAGCTATCAGACAAAAAAAGGATTTTTCAAATCCGACTTGTAGTTCCAGAGATTAGCGCGTTCAAACAAACAAACAAACAAACAAAAACTCTTCAGCTTTATATATTAGTATAGATAAGAAAACTAATCATTGATCAACTGATCAACATTATATACCTACTTTTGATCAAACATGGTTGACACGCCAACGGACCAGCAATATATTATGCACGCGCGTATTTCACGGTATTAGCGCGTAACGTTGTTTTATTGTGTTCATGTTTACATTGTCGGGAACGTCTTCAATACCCGGTCGCGGCAAGGTCGGACGCCACGTGCGCCGTTTATGGCACTGTGCGCCACTCGTCCTTCTTGTATGTGTTATATATAAATTTTATAGGGACGTTAACAAATGACGGAAATCTAGCATCGAATCGGCCGTGAACATTATTATACACGAGGATAATAAAACTTATATGATCATTAAAATTCACGTGATGCACACAAATTTTAATATGTATTATTTAGTAAGACATTAAGGGAATTCTCAAAATTATTTCGATTTGCCACAATCACATAATAAATTATCAAAATTAAGCCCCAAGACAAAACGTTGTTTTTAATTTACAATATTCCCATTCCATTTTCCTTAATTGTTGGCATATTAAGTAAACGTGTCAAACTCATTATAATATTGATAACAATGAGCCTGGTGACGCCATGGCAGTCAATAATATTCTCGAATATTTTCTGATAGTGCAACTAATTATGACAAAACGGTCCATTGTTCCATAAAATGTGTCGTATATAGCGCGGTTATTATTAATTATGCTTTATTAAAAGGCCTTCGCGCCATACATGGGATATTTAAATAGTCAGTAGGACTGTCTTTGTAAAATGTATCATGACGTTGTTTTAGAAGTATTACAACATGATGCTCTATGAAACAACATGATGAATTGTCATATTCTATACCTTGCCATGACTCGCCTGAAATTTAAGATATTAAATGACATTACAAATGAGAGGAATTTACACGCGTAGTTGATGAACACTCATCAACACCCACAGCACTTAATTTCAATAAAGCAGTTCCATTACCATCCCCTCGCAAGACTGCCAAAGGCAAGATTACCACGCGGCGCTAGTGCCGCAGCCATAAAACTGCCGTAACTCGCGCACTAAACTATTATGTGTCATAACGCGACGTAACCAATGAGGTTTACTTATGTAAACAAACATAATAACATTACGAGCTGCTTATAGACTAAGCAAGAAAGTAAGTAGAAAAAATACAAAGCAAAAAACGCCTCAGAATTATTCAGAAGAAATGGTGATGCTTCAGTTTCAAATGAAATTTATGCACTGCCTACTGATATTGATAACTTAAGTGAAACAAAACATTAAGGTTTTATGTAACAAAACAATTCTCCGTTCAGTGTAGTTAGTAAAGTCAACGTTACAAAAGAAACATTAAACCCTCAAGGCACAGTTACGGAGGAACCATTAAACCCCCAAAAAGAGAATGACGCCACCAAGGTCAGTGCCAAATTCGTGTCTAATGTAATTCGAACAAAAATAAATACAGAAGAATAGGACCATCACACAATAGCGCGCTTCAGTTCCACAATAAAATAGCCTTGTGTAATGTGACAGACACAGTAAGGCAAACATGATAGAGGTCGACAGCCGCGCTGGAAAGAAACAACAATGGACAAAACGTTGCACTTGTGTCATTATTTTCATCCAACATACCTACTCTCCATGTCAAACATGACCTTTGTTTGAAGGGCATCTCCAATCAATACACTGAAGGACATTGGTACATGCAACTGTCAGGAGCATACAATAAATTCCATTCATTGTTCTGTATCATATAAATATCATGAGCGCATATAAATATCATGATTATTTAATATTTACTGTTAAAATAAATTTTCTTTAATGCGCATGAAGGACACAAAGTTGTGATTTTAGATATAGAAAGGTAAGCCAATAAAAATAAGTAAAGTTTACCTAATAATAAAGTTTACTTATTTTTATTGGCCTAATATAAACCCATACTATTTTTTAAGTGATCAGACTAGTGTAGAGCATGATTCTATTAGAAATGTTGCATAGAAAAAATTATAAATCAAAACGGAATTTAAGAAATGAAAGTATAAATAAGGATAAAGATGGATTGTTCTCCAGCCGAGAGTTAATTATGTCGGTGTATGTGAATGGAAACTGCAATGGAAAGTCATGAATTATAAACTCTGGAAAAGTGTGCCACGGAAATGCATGTGATTATCAGTCATTGCGAGATTAGACTTGAACAATAAAATTGCTATTTCTGTAAGCACTAGTAAAAAAATCGCACATTAACAATCTTTGGTCTACTATTTATGGTATTCGTTACAGCTGGTAGATAAATCGATTTGTATTTGTATGCAAAAATACGATCAGTTTCCACAACTCGAAACAAATAGGATGAATTTGTTTTTTAAATTTTTTCTTTCTTTCACTTCGATTTGAACTGTCCATTGTTAAATTAATTGTCACTAAAGACTACATACCTAATTCTTTCATACAGATAATGACTGTAGAATTTAAAGGTTTGAATACCTACTTCCACCTAGTTCTCTAAAATGTAAAATTTCCTTGCTCTCACGATTCATCGAGGTAACTAATGAAAGTAACTAATAAGTAAGCAGGTAGGTACCTACTTAGCTCTGACGGTGACCAGACGTTTTAAATTGGATGAATCTGAATCCCTAAAACGGGTCAAGGGTGTTGTTCAGCTGATTCGAATCGCAGTTATTACGTTTGAATTCGTGTCAGCTAATCATCTAGTAAATATTCAATACTTTTGTCTTAGAAATAAAAAATTAATGATGGATAAACTCAACTGGTATCAACAGTCACTTTTAGATTGTAGTCAATTTGCAATAAATTCTTATTTAACGGAATGTACGAGTAGAAGCGGGAGTTTATTGGCTGAAATATTGAAATACCTCGCATAAATTTTTTAATTATTATTCATTTAGGTACCTACATGCCTATAAATAACTAAATAATCGAGCCCTTTATCAAAAAAAAAAACAGTCATGACAACAGTGCTAAAGCTCAAGATCATAAGACCGCTCATAAATTCCACTATACCCGGATTTCATAAACAAATAAATCTATAAAGCGGAATTTTTAAACAAGCATCGAAAAAAGCTCAAAGTGCTTACTTCTACATGTAGGTACTCGGATCATTGACAGATTGACTCGACATAACAGATTATGTCCTTGCCAATAGCAAAAAACTTCCTAAACTTTTATGGTTATGGACATAAAGAGTGCTTCTATAAGGAACTAAAAAACAAACATACATTACGTTGTGACATTGCACAAGCCGGTGTCCTTGCCAATAGCAGTATTATTTGTACAAAAGAAACACTTGTATCAAAAGAGATTTTGTAGAACGATTTCGTGTCATTTAAGCTATGAGTGCCAGCGATTTATTCCGAAAATTTTTGCAAAAAAAATGTGCAAAGTTGATATTGTATATCATTTTATGTTGTCTGGCATCTTTAGTACTGTTTGTTGATAAAACGTAAGAAGCCAAAGACCGATTCCAAAAGTTATCTTGTGTTGCTTTCTGATAAGAATGATTAATTTAATTTACACCTGCTGATATGTTACTATCTCTGGTGTGAAATAAATATTTCTAGCATTTTTCTGATTAACGATCTTCACAAAATAAGCGCCTACCTTTTTTGCAAGCTTTTATTCTGATGACGCCCTCTAAACGACAGCCAACTTTATTTTTTTTAAACAATTTTTAATATTACAGGTACATTTGCTTGAAATGCAATGACTCTCCGTGTTTCGTCATTTTCTCGTGTTTCCGTCTAATTCAACACTGAAATATTTACGGCACATATAATATATGTAGGTAAAGTTACTCCTACGTATTATATGCTTACTTCGAATAGTTACAAACATAGCAACGTGCCTATCTATACATATTACGTGAAGCTGTTTCTCGGATGTACAACGGATAATAATAAACCTGCCGACGTCAAATCAAAGTCAAACGTTTACGGGTACAGGCTCGATAATTTTTTTTTTATTGTTTATATTTGTAAAAAGTAAACGATACATAATAAATTGATTTTTAACGAGAATAAGAATAAAAAAACAACAGAAACTATTCTGCACCCGAACACATCACAAAACATTTCTTTGCCAACCTCAAAAAAGGAAACGATTCGTAGTTTCTCATTCATCGAAATCTTCTCTTTAATTTTTTGTAAACTATTTCACGTTAGCACAAAGCAATCATCTCTGCCAACGCTTAGCACAAAACGATCGCAACGTTTCAATTGAAACATCTAGCCATTCAGTGAATAATTAGTCGCGTATCGTCCGCAATCTGCACCCAGACGCTCCTTTTGTAAACATCGGCACAATGGGCGAACGCGTAACTAACCGAAAGCTGTTCAACTACAATGGAAAGTTGCGTTCGCGGGTTACGTAAATAGTTGAGCGGTTAAAATAAACACGCTTTTAAACAGTTTTATTTTTCAATATAATACCAATATAGCTTGTTTTAATAACGTCATCACAGGCACTAATGATGCGTTCTATAAAGGCAACAATGACTTTAGTGGAAGATTCATCGTATCACAAGTTTTTCGCGTCAAAGACAATTGAGGAAAACAATCATAATCGAGAGGAATCATTTAATATTAAAGCACGTGGATCTCGCAAACGTGGCATAGAAATGAAACAAAATAATACAGGACATGATGGTTTTTATTGTACAAAAATAGTGTGCAAGCGAGTAACTCGTGCCTCACGACGTACACAAACAAAATTATTAAACCTATATAATTTTATGTATAAAATGCATTCACTCAGAAAGTTAGACATAGCCTATTTGTTTACAATTATAGTGAGGTGTATCGTTGAGTTTCACAACTACAAATGGAGCCCGCCCTTTCTCAATCCCACCATTGCGAAGCTCGGCGTTTCAGAGGCTTTGATTAAAATTATATTCCACACCTTTTCCTGCCACAACAATTTCAACTCTATCTTGTAAGTAAGGAACAAAGTTCTCCAAGATTTATAATCTTATGCTCAATAATAAATTATGGGCTTATCTGAATCGTAAAGCATCGCGTTCTTTAAAAAAAATAGAGAACATAAATAAACAGTGAAGGAGCCAACACCCAAAATATGACCGGTTCGGATTGTGATTGTGAAGCAGCGATAACAACGCAATCGAGACGGTCCTACTAACCTGCATTGAAGTTAAAATTTTAAATAGATAAGAGGCTCTAATAACTCCTCGTCTACGTCGAGCCTATCGTAGAGAAAAAAAAGCAAGATCCAATTTATCACGCCGTCCCACGCACGCGCCATGCAATATAAGCAAACACAACATAAAAATAAAATTATAGAACCTATAATACGGCCCGTGCAGTGTAAAACCCAACGATAGCGACGGGTGTACCGTACGTACAAATCCATGAATAACTTAGTTATATTCACATTATCTACATTACGGAACTTTATCTGGCATTATCCCTCAACATTTGGACCCCTGCTTAAATAAAAGAGGAAATTACAAGAAAGCAACTAGAACAAGTAAAATTAATCATTAATTCGCCGTTCATTATTCACATCATTGCAACGACTCATCGCTGCAACTGAGTTTTATGGTATACCTAACATCTCACGTACTCTTCCCATAATGCTAACGGGTAACGCAAAACATATTTGTGTTTCTGTGGTAATTACATACATACACATTAAAAATAACAATTTTACTTATGGCATTTTCAGTTCCGGTAACCTTAAACAAGCGGCGACATACTCTACGAATAAATAACAGGCGTGTAACGTGAAAGTTAATTAACAGTAATCATTAGAATGGCTTGGTAGCAGTTAAAAATCTTATCCAGGACAGTTTTACTCCGACGTGTCAAAGAAAAGGAGTCCATACGGATCTTCAAGCTATATGCGAACTATGTAAATTCAGGTTAGAGCCATCAGCGGACACCTAATGAAGTGAATGACCTACGCTTGTTCAACAAACACAGATAAGATTAAACCTCTATCGTGGCCAGTTATCAACACTGCACCTTTTACGTAACGATAGCTAGGTATAAAATATTTAACACATTTTAAGGTACGGTGTTAATAGAAGAACGGTAAAAAAAACTAACTTATTAAGGCAATATATTTATGCTCTTGGCTCGCCCTTTTGGCTGTATCGCCTATATACAATATAAATTCATTTTATAGCTAAGATCAGAAACAATTATCAATGACGAAGAATTCATTAGACATACTGTGAAAATCCGATGATAAATATATCTTATATTTACTAATTTTCTGAATTATTGATAAAAATGGTACACGTGGAATGAGTCTTAATAGTCGATACGGTCATAAAGTCAGTTAGTTACTTTTTCTTTCTATCGTAGCACATGAAAAATCCATAATTTTGTAACCTTCATTACTAGCAACAAAATAAAAAAAAATGGAACATTGTTACAAATTACTTTAATACGACACCGACGGCGCCGGCGGTCCAGCGTTCATAAAAAAGACGTTTAAGGTAAAAGTGAGCCAAGAGCTATTAGGAGTGAATACAAAAAAAGAGTCATTAGTACTATGAACCGGTGCGCACGAGGCGCCACCCGGAACGAGTGGCGCAGTGAAAACCGCGGGAAACCGCAACGTTGAGCGCACCGCCGCACTCGCAGAACCGTGTCAGTAGTGTGAAACGCTAATTGCGCACGAGTTAGGGCAGCAGATACACCGCCGCAGGTAATCGCGGCCCGGATCACTCTAACTACCACCATCGTGTGCCTATTCCTTTACAACCGTCATTAAATGCTAACAATAGTTCTCTTCATATTCTACACGTACTCTTATAGATCATTACGCGCTAGACTCTGTGAGATTTAAACGGCGAATCATAATATTTAAAAACGACCAGACAAAGCTCCATTACAGCTTCCTAAGCTAGTGTTAACAATAAATTAATTATAGAATCTACAGGAAACCGATTCGGAGATCTCAAAAATTTTTGGGTCGCTATGAGACGCTCCGTGCATGCCTCGCTGTGACGATTTGAGTCCAGCTCAAATGGCGAGCGTGAGCTCCCTGGACTGATTAACGACACACGCATCCAATTAGGATAAACCGTAAATTCAATCACAAGGGCCTTAGGCAGTAACTAAGGCTAAATCACAAACGTTGCGTGAGGTCTCGCCGGCTTTGAGCGCAGACGAGCACCCCGATTCCACTCCACTTTTTTTGTCATCAGTATTAACACATGACATGAATTTGTCACCAATCACTGCACTGTTTGCTTTTAAATCGTAATTGGCGATTGTACATCTGTTCACGGCACTTTCACTTTTTACGTCGAAGAATGAGCGGCGGTCAGAGTTCGCAGATGGAGGCGAGGTCGAAAATAATTTTATTTCCAGGTCGCGATGACCATTCATTGATGTAACAATTTCGGATGATATTTCCAAAGCCAGTGGCGAACGGGGCTCCGAGGAATTTGCCCGTTTTGTAGGGAACAATGAATATAAATTGGGGGATGAAAATGTGTCACTGGCGGTCTCATCACGCCTTTGTGGCACACGAGATGAAGGGTCACTCCAACTACGTCGCAATGTAGTATCAACACCTCTTCTGCCAAGCGACCCAACAACTTTCATTGAATCCTCTAATTTTGTGGGAGCGAAATCAACACTAGAATTCTCATCAAGCAAGTCTGCGATTGAATCAGCATCCCATATTTGTCCCACTGGATCACAGTAACGGCACTGACATGAACTGACGGCTGATTCAGATGGTGACGCTGCCTCAGCCAGTCCAAATCGAGTAGCTTCAAAAGCCTCGCCTAAAGCATTTACTCTATAGGCCTCTTGCGTTGGATCCGGGTAGTCTAATAATTTCAAGTCTAAACGATATGGCAATGGAATCTCCCGACAAAAAGTATCCTCGTAAATTCCGCGCTGCATCGACCCTATATTTGAAACTACACAGTGGTCGACTTCACCAAGATCTAGTCCAGCGGTTAAATCATGTGGGACGATATTGTTAGGCTTTCTATCTTTTTTGCGCCTCTTACGAGGTTTTATAATTCTCGGTAACATTGTTTCCGAATTTGTAGAGCCTGAACTTTCATCACTGGCAACGCTAACTGCATCAGTGTTGTTATTATTGTTGTTGTTACGGCCGTTTCGCGTAGTTCGCGCTTGTTGCTGTTGATTTCGCATCCTGGCAACTTCAGGAGCCTCGCACCTGTCCCTCGTCACTTGATCATGTCCGGGAGGTCGGTGGTTTCGTTGTTCCGGTACGGTGGTAAATTTTCGCCGATCGTGTCGATTCTGAATGATGAGAGGAGCACCCTGAGCTTGCATCACCAGCTTAGAAACGGGCGTCTGCCTTGGCGGTGGTGTTCTTCCCGCCATAGAAATTAACGGCGCTCCAAGCCATGCATTAGGATGTGGAACACCATAGGGCGGGTAATATGGTTGTGGATATCCCGGAGCCGTGGTCGCGTACTGAGGGCGAGGGGGTTCGCGGCGCCCGAGGGCGGCGCGCTCGCCCGGACTCATTTCGTCGATGGGGTCGTTTAACCCATATTCGAAAAAGTTACGTTCACTGTCACGGTAAAAGTCCTAGTTGCGACGCGATGTCGTAATCGTAGACTAACATCGGAGGCGCGGCCAAAGTTATCGCGTGCGTGCGCCGCGGCAGTCGGCAGAGGACTGGAGTGAATGAGCGCGAGCGGGCCGCGGCCGCAATTGCCGAGTGGGAGTGCCGCTGCGGCGCACCGCGCGACTATCACTGCCGTCGATGCACCGGAAAGCTTTACAACCCTAATCGCTCCGCAATTAAAACGTTGTTTACTTTCCTGGCGGCTTAAAAAATATACGCTGTGCTATACAGTCACCAGAATTAAAACCCGGTTGTCTGGAAGATAACCTTTGTTTGATCAGCGCTAGTAGATTTCATATCTATTAGGATGTTGGAATGTAAGCAAACGTACCTACCATGTACCTATGAATTATTTGTAATGTGTTGATGCAACTTTGTATATCATTCCTTCTTACTTTGTTACTGACAGTAATTATGATAATACTATTATTAAAGAATAGTTATACAGTAATTAGATACAATTAAATTGACTAGAAGTTGCCATTTGGCTTTATGTTAAACCTTTGTTAACCCTTAGATTTAAATAAAGAAATTGTTGCTGGCAACAAAAATAAATATAGCTAGTACATTTAATTGTCTATGAATTATGGCAATACTACTACTACTGTCAATCTCTCTCTTCTGTTGTAACGAGTGTCGAGTGAGTTGTGTTGTGCATAAAAAATATAAATATTTCACTACTTCAAGCTGTCTATTTCATTTTCTCCAATCTCCAGTGACCACCAAATACAGTCCACTCCATCAAGATACCAACATAAATGACAGGTTATTAACAAATTATGCAGTGTAGCTTAAGCCGAATAGTGAGCACAAGTGAATTTGTTTTGCTCGTTTTTATTTACAGCCACAGCTGTAACTAGCTGTACCCCGCGGTTTTACACGCGTTAAAAAATTTAACGTAATAACTTTTTCTAAAATAAAAGTAGCCCAAGTTACTCCTTACTACATCAGCTATCTGCCAGTGCAAGTTCTGTCAAAACCGGTCCAGCCGTTCCAGAGGTTAGCCGGAACAAACAGACGGACAGACAAAAATTGTAAATAATGTTATTTTGGCATATGCACTGTGTATACATAACCGAAACACCACCGATACTTATTTGAGCAGCGTGGTGGAGTATGCTCCAGGTCTTCTCCGGTGGTGGGGGGACCAGCAGTGGGACATAAAAAGGGTTGCGGGCAGGCGAGTCGTGCGCATATGTTTGTGCTTACGTGTAATTTCCGAAGTCCTCTGGTTGCACGTTGGCGACGAGGAGCGTGTGGTTGTTACCGCGAGCGGACATCGTCACTCTCTCGGACGCGCTCAGAGGAAAGGAGTTCTGGTACCAGAGCACCTGGACAATGAGAATTTATTGCTAGAAAACACGGATAAATGAATAAAATAAATAACGCGTCACACTCACAGCCCCACACTAGGACTCCCTGCGTCGTGGGCGCCGTGGACACACACACACACACACACACACACACACACACACGCACGCACGCACGCACGCACGCACGCACGCACGCACGCACACACAC
>DWQK01002061.1:0-13969 GCA_018231225.1 Noctuana stator
GTGTACTTAATGGTGGCCGCTAAGCTCGTCATGGCCAGCTCCTTCCTCGTCTCCGGGAAAGCGTTAGCGTCCTGCTGTTGGTCCGGCTTGAACTTGAGGAGCCTGTTCAAATCCTGTATCAAGCCTTCAGTTGAAAACTCACTCTTTTTCAACTTTGTGACTGTCACACTTGTTCTCTCCATCACTTTCTTTAAAGCCTTGAACTGAAATTGTGGACGTAAAAAGAAAATTATTAGCATAGTTTATTCCCTCTCACAATAAGGTTCATTTGCAATATAAAAGCCATTGTACATTCTCCATACATAAGCAAATCAATTACCTAAAATAGCTTTGGTCTGGTATTAACCAACACAATAAGATTAAAGTACTTTTTTAACTTAGTTATTCAGTAGTTACTTTAAAATGTTTATAAATACTGTTTATTGGATAAAATATTTAAATGTTTACCAGTATAGGCAATGTGGCAGGCACATGATATAGTTATATAGGTATTTTCGACTTGTTATCTTATTCACGCCTGGTATCCATAGTGTCGTAGTCTATACGTAATATTACCATAAAAATAAGAGAAATGCCTTACATCATCATTATCGCTCTGGGTAACGAGGCATTCAGATGGCGCCATCTGCACCGTGATAGTTTCCAACTCGGTTAACAGGTCGTCATCAGTAAACTCGCCTACCGACATCTGGTAGTCGCCTGCTGTCAAACACGCCACGCCGATCAGTCTACCCTGGAATTGTTAAATATATTTTAATACAAGTCCGTTTGTCTATTACTTATATAACTCACTAGCTGTACCCAGCGGTTTCACCCGCGTTAAGAATTGTAACCTAATGCTTGAGCCTATAACCTTCCTCATGAATGTAGCTATCATACACAAAAAGAATTCTTTAAATCCGACTTGTCGTTCCAGATATTAGCGTGTTCAAACAAACAAACAAACAAACAAAAAACAAAACTCTTTAGCTTTATTATACGAGTACTAGTAAGTATAGAAGTGTAGATTCAAGCCAAATAGATACCTACTTTAGATATAAACGCGGCATAAAATGTTTCATTTTATTATTAAAATTTTTTAGCACTTTTAACAAATAAATTACAATTGTATAGCCTTCTCTTTTTAAATTTTGTGTACCTCAAAACTTTTGATAAGACAAGGTCCTATGATGACCTCATAGTCTTCAACTCATTTGGTGTTTGGTGTTATACCTATTAAGCAGATTTTCTTTCTCTTTAAACAATCCATTAATTTAATAAATGACGTGACACCAAAAACAACCCGTCACCTTTCAGTGACACAATAGTTCCCAAGAAAATTGTAAGCAGGTATAATTTAATTTGCCAACTTCCTATTACAATGCGCAATTACGTACGGTTAGCAAAAAACATAATTAAAATACCAACGACAAGTACGAATAGGATACCTTATCTTTAGTTATACATAATATTTTATACAGTCATATAAATAGAAATTGGGATGATGACACGATACATAAGAAATTATGAAATATAATTTATATAATTACTAACTGACTTGGCAAACGTTGTTCTGACATTATATCGATATTAGAGTTACATCGATAAATTACCCTACAGAGCCATCTATTAATGTTTCGTCGTATAATAGACGTTTAATTTGCAATAACAAATTTTAATATTGAAATCAAGTTAAGATAAGAAGTTTTATTAAAATCAGTTTAGATGTTTCGGAATTTATTCCGAACATTCCGAATCTTGATCAGCAAAGATGTAGCATTGTTCATACAATGGATTTGTAAGGGGAATATTATAGAATTTACCGCAAGCGAGTCGGGGACAAAAGCTAGATGTATACAAATCTGATATTACTCGTATATTAAATACCCGTTAAAAGGAATTGGAAAGTTAGCCCACTGATATTAGGTGTGGGGACGGGATACTACAAAATCGACTGTTTTCAATCAACGTTTTTTAAGACACAATTAAAATCATACCCATAATGAAGGTCAAGTTTAGATAACAGTGTATCCAACGTCAAGTATGAATGGCCGAGATAAGAATATTTCTAGAAACATCTTTATCTGGATTATTGTACCGTTTAACGTTCGCTATTCGGACAACAAACAACAAATTATTTCCCTGAAACAAACTTAAGATTTCTTCTAAGTGTACATCGATAATGTTCCCTTTCTGGAAATAAATATACATCGTTTTTACTTTATACATTAGGAATTGTTAATTATGAACATTATTATTACTGATGTACTTAAAATGAACTATCGGTTTTGCTGAACTTCGTACTTACCTTAGTAACTGCATCGGTCTTTATATTCACAGCCATTAAACAAGGGGTATTCTCATTGGAGCCACCAAGTCCTTCTCCGAGGACTTCTTCCAACTGCGACAGATTGCCCGGTGACCCTTTATACTTCAGTACCCAATCATTGTTCTTTATTAGCCCTTCTGCCACATATATTTCTACCCTGTATCGTCTGACCTGGAAAATTTTAATACTTTTATCGTGCGTAATAACGCTTCACACTCACAGCCCAACACTAGGATTCCCTGTGTCGTGGGTGCCATGGACACACACAAAGACAAATACGCAAACACTCAGACCGGTAACAGAAATCTAAATTCATAATTTAAATTTCAGCCCCGTCGAGGATCGAACCCGGGACCCTTCCAATGGTGGACTAGCGTGGTAACCACTATAGCACGCGGGTCGTCAAAAATAACTGATGGTTAAGATTTTTCACGGGTGTAGAGCCTAGCAGGGAGCTTAGTACAAGTTTTTGACAGTTTAGAACAACACGATCGAGGTAACTATCATGCCATACCTTGCCAACCCCGTACAGTACAAAATTGCAGTCCACTTTTAGTTCTCCCCGTACTGCTAGGGGCGTTGCTAGTCGATTTACCGTACTGGAGAAACTCGAAATCGAATTGCGTTTATCGTAATACAAAAACTCGTACTAGGGCCTCTGGTTGTCCAGATTGCAAACGTTCTCACTTGGGCGTTGGCGGTACTCAGATTGGATAGGTGATCGCAAGTGGAAAAATCAGTGCTTCGGGGAGGACGTCGGTCCCGGATGTTATAGACAAATATCATTCGTTAATCCTGGACGGAGGCCCTTTAACTGTGTATTTAGTGTGGTACTACCTGAGGTTGAATATGTATGCGTGGCCCTTTAACTGTGTATTTAGTGTGGTACTACCTGAGGTTGAATATGTATGCGTATGGGTTGCAGAGACCACTGAACACCACCTGGTTTTTATGCTACCTCTTTCCTTCATAAAAAATTTACCCACCAGCAAGAGTTTCCGAATGAATATTTCGAAATTTCCTTTGGACAGCACGAGATAATCAAGGCGGTTTGGCTCGATTCCCATCTTCTTAATATTCGATATAGAAGAAAACACCTCCCTGGCCGCAGTCGTGGCATCTGCTCCATGCACGCTATAGTATTCATTGCGATCAAAGATTCTCACAGTGGTTGGGGGTTTCTGAAAGGAAAACGTAGGCTAATCAGGCGACACATTAAATCTAAGGTGTATTAACCTCAGGAGTCCAACGGTATTTGAGGTTGAGTGTCGTTCTCAATGAGCTGCAGCAATTACTTAACTCAAGGTGACTTGTAAGCTCGATGTTAAGAATTCGTAATAAGCCCTTGAAATATATTCGTTTATTTAGTACTGTAAAAAATGTTTTTGAAATAACACCTAATTACTCATATCTCGTTTGACTTTATTAACGATCCTTTTGTCATACTTTTTCCTTACGATATCCTTGATTGACTGACCTACATAGCATACAGCGGTTGACCCACATTGGTCATAAATGTTGTTTGTTGAATTGTGTGTAAGCCACACAAAACTGTTACCTTTTTTATTTAAATTTTTGAATTTTTGATTCAGATTTTGAAAGTCCTAGTTTAAGGCATTTAGGGTTAGGCCCTAAGCACGCCACTACAGGAAATAATTATTTTCTTAGTCAGCCATTTTTAATTTCTCTCTAGCCCCGAGTCGTAGACTTAGGCTTAGGTGTAACAAATTTTGGGTTGATGTAACGAACAGTTGACTGCTTTCTTTAGGAATTTTCATATGCATATAATAAATATATCTAACTAGCTGTGCCCTGCGGTTTCACCCGCGTTAAGAATTGTAACTTTATGCTTTATAGCCTATAACCTTCCTCATGAATGTAGCTACGAGTATCTTACACAAAAAAAAATTTTCAAATCCGACCTGTAGTTCCAGAGGTTAGCGCGTTCAAACAAACAAACAAACTCTTCAGCTTTATATATTAGTAGATATATATAATACAATAGTTAATAATAATGGTGTAGTGTTTAACAGGTCCATCTGCTATATGTATCACAAGTTCGAATCCCAATAAGGCAGAGTTTAAATGATGAATTTAGATTTCTGTTCTCGATCTGAGCTTTTGTGTGAGGCTGTGAGTGTGAGGCGTTAATAAATAATTTCGTTTCTAATAATAAAATTAATTCTAACAACTTTTTTGAAACATTTTTTGTTCAGATCTACACCCACGATGTAGATTTAATAGTGGTGACTTAAGTTAATGTCACAAAAGTGAAGTCATATTCTGAATCATAATTTGGATAAATAGGTACCGATGTTAACATGAATGTTGTGAATCAGGGATCGATCACCAATGTAAATACCTCGCTTGTCATATTATAAGTGCAACACAATATATAGGCAGCTTTACGTTGAAGCCATTACATTTGAGTTATTATATTTCGCATGTTTATACTTCTGAGAATAAAAGATCACTCAGACCAGCCAGAGGGTTATCTCTGGAGAGATATTATTTTAAAACACAATAAAATGGCGTCTCTCCGTTGAGCAATGTCAGTGTGTAAACCAAAACAAGTGTAGTGTGTTGAACATTAGTTTGTGCTAGAGAACACTTAAGTGAATGTAAGTAACTATTTGTAATTTTATCGTTATACTATTATATTATTTTTATTTACCTTTAAGCATTTTTAATTACCTACTTTCTCTCGCATTCTCGATTTTAGTAAGGGTTTCTTAAAAATTAAAAAAATATGTATTTAAATTAAACATTACGTTAAGAAAATTAATTTCAAATAAAATATATATATTGAAAACTAATTATACTAAATAATTAACCTTAGCAGAACCATAACCAGCATAATATATTATATATATAACCACTGTTATTTACAAAAAAATGTTATTTTATTTTATTTATTAACTTATTATATTATTTGGCTAATATCAAATTTATAATAATCAAATTAGAAGACTAAATTGATTTCGAAATTCATTAGATTTATGAAGAAGTACTTTCATAAGTTTTTTTAAATAATATTTTAAACGTTTTATTTTTATTTACAGATTATTTGAACATCGTCCGAAATGAGGCGACTTATTTTACTAGCTGCTGTGGCGGCATTAGTTGTTGCTAAACCGAAGCCTGAATCGTACAGAGAAACAGAAGATTTTAAATTTTCCCGAAGTTCATCTGACGAAGGTTCCAAATCTGGCTACTACGGCGCTCAGAGAGGTAACATGGGAGGGAATTATGAGCGCGCCCATAACATGGATACGTTAGCACAACATCAAATGAGCGGTTTGGTGAGACAAATCGATGGTGAACTTGGAGAAGGTGCTAAAACGAGAACTGGAAGTGTATACACTGCTGCAAACTCAAGAGGAATTTATGGGTCCGGAAACTATGACCTTAGCAACCTTAGAGGTCGAAATTTTGCAGAAGGGGAATCAGTTGGAAGCTCACAAGCGTCACAAGCCTATTCATCTCTGACGTCACATAATTCCGGATACAGAGGTCATTCATACAGTGGAATGAATAGTGCTGGTTTGAGTAGTAGTAGTCAAGCGCATGACTCCAGGTACAGTGGATATCAATCTTCGGGCCACGAAGATCAAAGATATACTGATAACCTCCAGGCTGCCGATATGTCACAAGGCATTGGCAGATATGAAAATAATAACAGAGCTGGATATAATGCAAACTATGATACGCAATATGGATCCCATGGGCATAGCACGTTTGATCAAAGCAGTACAAACATTCATCGGTCCAGTGGATTAGGAGCTAACACTCAAAGCCGATACATAACAACCCCCGTGAAAGTTGTTTTAAGACCCGGTGGCAGAGTAGCTATACCAATTTCTGCACCAACTTATGATGTATCGCAAAGTGCTCTTTCAGAAGATAAACATGGTCTTAATAGTGACGCAGAAATTATTAATCAACAAACAAGCTTTAAACCGACAAACAAAGTGAAACATTATGAATCAGCTTACAGTTACCGAAAACAATGGGAAAAGCATCATACACAACCTGCCGATATATCAGTTGTGGTCTCAACTGAAAATCCTTTTCTAAAAAATAGCGAACTACACGACGATGTTCAATTATTGCAGTCAGCAAAAGAACAATTCCAAGATGGTTACCTGCAATCAGCGCATTCTAGTAATGTAAACAGCGAACATCGAGCTAACGTCCAGTCAGCTGCCTCTACTAGCTCTCAATCAGCTTCTCAATCAGCTTTTAACACACAGCACAGCCAGATGCATTCAGGATTTAACACACAGCAGAGCAGCGATTCCGTTGGTACATACGGTGATAATGAATACATAATGGGCAGAACAGCTGATTTAACAAACGCTGTTAAAAATATCGATTTAAAACCTAAAAGCTATCAATCATCATACTCTTATCACAAAGCATGGGAAAGAAAAGGAGATCCGTATGTTATCATACCAAGCAGTTATGATAACCAGGCATCGCAGCGATTAACAGCGGCTTCAGCAAACAGTGCAGCGTATTCGTCTCATCATTATGGCTCGCATTCTGGACAAGCACAACAAAGATACATAGATTGTGATGATGAAGGACATACACGTGTTGCTAGATCTTATAACGCTGACGAAGAATTGCAACAACAACAACAAAACAGCTGGGATGATTTAAGCCAACAAACGCAAAGCGAGTTTGGAAAATTAGAAGACTTGGGTCAACAAACTCAATCTAAATGGGAAAACTTAGAAGATTTAGGCCAACAGCAACAAAATAAGTGGGACAACCTACAAGACTTGGGACAAAAAACTCAAAATCAATGGGACAACTTACAACAGCTAGGACAAGAAACGCAAAGTCAATGGGACCATTTTCAACAATCGAATCAAGACAAATTACAGAATTTGGGCCAACAAACTCAGGATAAATGGGATAAATTGGAAGATTTTAGTCAACACACGCAAAGTAAGTAGCTTTTGCTACACTATCACGAGTGTATGTTATTAACGCTATTGAAATTATTAACCTGTTAAAATATAAAGCAAATATAATTTATCCTAATAAATGTAATTTAACACCCAATAACAATTGCATCATTTCATTTCATTCTATTAACTTGAACTTACTGACTAAAAACGTTTATTAAGACATAAATTACTAATATATTTAATTGAAGCAAGAAGAAGGTAAAGAATTATAATAAAATGTGATGTATATGTATAAATAAATATAAGATATACATAGTATTCTAGTGTAAAATATTTACTTTAATTTTGGATTAAAAATGAAACAATTGTGAGATTTATTACTTTAGGTGTAATGAGTTGCTTCGTGGACTGAAGAAACACAAATTTTAAACGTAGTAAAAAATAAGATCTAATCAACAATTAAAGATGTTCCCTCAACTGGCAGAGTTCCTTTAATAAAGAGAGATGTGGCCTTAAAGTACGGTTTTGAGATTGAAGACAAACATACATAAAAGGTCAACTTCTGAACATAGCTTGTCAGTTTAAACTTTAAAAAAGTAAACTAGTTATTTTGGACTTCAGTTAATTGCAAGTTTAAAAAGCACATCACGTGAATATATACTACTAACATTATTATATTTTCAAAGCTTTTCAATGATTCAATAATGTTTTTCATGAAATTTTAAGTATTCTGAAACATATATATATAAAGAACATGTAGCTACTTATTTTACACCAATATTGCATAATCATTTTTTTAATATTACGGCTTACTAGCATTGTTTTATCAATGTCATTAAATTGGTTTTCTTATAAAAATAATCATTATTAGTTGATTTTGTATATATACCTACATAAATAAACCAGATGAATGGTAAAATTCTAGAAAAATTTAATGATATTTATGCAAAATTAAAACGTATAGGCATATAACTTAAATTTTTTAAATGATAATTAATCTCAATTATTAGGTGACCTGGAGCAAACTCAAAATGAGAAAATTGAAGATTTTAGCCAACATAATCAAAAAGAAGTAAATTTTGAACAAGCAAATGGTGCGGATGTAGCCGAATTTCAGAGAAATGACAATCAAGAAAGTCAACTTAACTATAATAATAATTGGAAACAAATAGCTTGGTTTGAACAGCAGTCTAATGTACAAAATGAGGACTCTATCAGTGACTGGAATACACATAAAATCGATGGATTAGATAAAACCCAACAAAATCAGTGGTACCAAAGACATAATACAAATTATGATGAATTTATGAGGCCAATTTTAGTTCCGAAAGACAACAATGAACCTAATTTCGCCCCAAGTGTAAACAAAAAACCAAATCTCTTTCCGGCACCTCTTACTACCACTGAACATAAATCGCCTTGGGATCAAAGTAATACACAATATGACGATTCCATAAATAATTTCTGGCATATGACTGGTGACTTTAATAACAATAAATTTGAGCATACCAATCATGCCCATTCCTTTTCATCAAGTGATTCTGGGATAGCATTACAAAACTTATGGCATAAAATAGATAACATTGCAGCAGGATTTTCAGCAACAGAGGATAAAGTAGGCAACAATTTTTTCTCACATGACTCGTCAAACTTTAATTTACATAATCAAAATGTCAACTATATGGAAAATGGTTATGGTTTGGGTGAAACATACTCATACTCAACTCCACAACAAAATACCGTTAATTTTGAAGAAACAAAATCAGAACATCATAATTTGTTTGATGAACAAGCAGAAGATATTAGTACTACTATAAAGTCAATCATACCAACTTTATTTCAGAATTCATCGAGGCCGACTGAAATAACAGGTACTTCCATTACCAGCCAAGATGTGAAACCTACCCACTTCGATAAAAATATTCCTTCGCCAGACGCAAATCGCGGTGACATAGGACCTGAAGAGGCATCTTTTGAAATAATGACGACACCCAAGCTGTATAAAACATTAGAAGAAATTGACAGCTTGAGCCTGACGAAAGAAAAGCCAGATGAAATAATAATACAACCAAGTATAATGAAACCCAAAAATGAAAATATTGGAAATACATTAACTGTTATAAACACGAATGCTCATGAAACCATAAAAGAAAATAGACATTATTCAATAAGTAAAACTTCACAATCGCCTATATCTACCACAAACCCAACCAATCCAATATTCACCACTACAGTCAAAAGCAGCATTACTAACCATAAGCCAAAATTTGATGTGACAGCTTCAAATTATCATTCAACTTACCAACAAAATCATAGACTGCAAGACAATGGAGAAATACCAGAAGAGGTACAACAAGAAAATTTAGAACAACAGTTTGAAGACTTTGATCAACAATCACATAACTCTTGGTTTTCTAATGTCAACTTGCAACAAGGATATGATCAACAAAATATGGATCAACAATTTGAAGTATTTCAGCAGCATGTAACTGACCAACCATATAAAATGCCAGAAGAGATTGAAACCTTAAGTCATATAAACGATAAACACAAAATACCAGCAGAAGAAACTGTTCAACCAAATTCATGGAATAATAAGATGAAGATACTATAAGTCAATTGTCTATCACAAATTTAAATAGTCAGACTAACCAAAATAGGCAATATCAATTATTTAGTATACCACAATTGCTCACCACTGCTCCAAGTATAGAAGTTAGTACTCATGAAAAAAGCAATATTCCAAACAGTGTTAATGCAAACCCTCCAATAGTTATCGCAAACTACAAGCCTTTGACTAATCTACATGACCATATTGACAAAGAAAAAACAGTAGAATCAACAGAAACTCAAGCAGATATTCAGCAACAAAATTTAGAACAACAATTTGAAGATTTTGGTCAACAACTTCAAGGCTCTTGGTTTCCCAGTGATAACTTACAACAAGGATATGATCAACAAAATATAGAACAGCAATTTGAGGTTTTTCATCAACAAAAAAGTCCAAGTGATCTAAAGGATTTTAGGCAACAAGAGCAGAGTCCTTCACAAGTTTTTGAAGATTTGCAAGTGAGTCAACAACAAAATTCAGAGAAACAATTAACTTTAAGTAATTATGAACAAATCTCTCACTCTTCATTAAATTCTAAAGAAACAATTGTAAGCAGTCCAGAACATGTGGAGCCTAAACCTTCAAATCTGCAGCCTATTCCTCCTGCAGTTGAAACACAGACTGAAAAACCTGGATTTTGGAAATCAGTTGGTAACAAACTTTCTAATGCAAAAAGTAAGGTGATTTCATGGTTTAAACAAAGATAAAATAGAACTTATGTGAAAATAGCAAAATATTTTTAAATGTAAATTATAAATAATATACAAATAGATCACCTTTTATTTAGAAGCAGATTTCATAGGCATTTCATGTTTCTTTCAAAATAAACAACTGCATTATATGTGCATATTACAAATTATTTGTAGTAACTACAAAACTATCCTACAAGAAAATTCTACAACCATGTACAGATATGACAACACTACTGGAATACCACTGAAATTTTGTGTGCAAGATGTTTAATCCCCAAATTTATTTCATTTCTTATTTAGTATATGATATATACTTCTTATAATTATATTAAAATAGCCAATGCCCACACATTTTCTCAGAGAGAATGCTTATGACATTAAGTCCACCATTGTATCATTTAATATTTATTGCTATAATAAAGATTAAATAGAGAAATAAAATTAATGAATCACTGAATAATGTCCCTATACTGGATCATAAGTCTTTCCTCTTAAGTCTTATGTAAACAGGTACTTTATAACATACCTTTCAATATAAATTAAAGGGATTGACATTTGCACTAAACAATTTACTTATTTAGGATCAATTAATAATATTAATTAGAAAAACATAAAAATGGATGAAATTATACACCACTAGACTATCACTGTTGTTTATATGTCATACAGTCCGAACCTACCTCAGGGAGAGAATTAAAGTATTTTATGAAATGTTGTTGCTGCACAGAATCTGAAAAAGAAAAATGATAAATCATATATTTTTCGTGCTAATACAATGAAAATAATGTTTCACTAGAGATAATTCTTCACACTATGATTTTCGTTATGGTTCCCACTGGTGCTAATTACGATATTACTGGCTCCTAAATACTGTACAGTAGGAACTGTAACGTAAGGTCGAAATGTTATCTATTGCTAATTATATATTAATTTATTTAAATGCTATACACTATATGCTATGGCTAAACAATAGCGCACGGTTAAATTCTGAGATACTTTATTACCTTGTGGTATTGGGGAATAGGGAGGACTTCCTCTTTCCACTTGTCTCACCCCCTACCCTCTTCTCCGGCCATACAATTTTAAATCATAACAGCAAAGCAAAGGAATAGCATGGTAAGCATAGGAACTTAAAGTCAGAAGTAGCAGATTCTTTAAGTATAATTTCCAGTGCGATCGATTTAAATAGTTAATCTCGAATTTTTAGTAATTTGTTATAGAAAAGGGTCCAATCTTACCCAAGTTTAATGCATGAATAGGTTGCAAAGAAGACATTTCGTAAATTTAAAATATTGGATACAACAAGAACTCAAAACTTTATTCTTTTACTGGTCCTTTTACAACTTTAAATTTCTGTAAGTAAGCAATTAGTTTAATTTTTTAATAAACGGTAAAACTTTTTCATTTTTGGACATTTTGACAATCAATCAACTAAAAAGTCAATTAGA
The DNA here is from genome assembly GCA_018231225.1 of Noctuana stator. Classification (NCBI taxonomy): domain Eukaryota; kingdom Metazoa; phylum Arthropoda; class Insecta; order Lepidoptera; family Hesperiidae; genus Noctuana; species Noctuana stator. The sequence goes on from DWQK01002061.1 coordinate 11,979, forward strand.
CAGAAACTCAAAAATAGCGCGTAAATTTTTTGTCATTGGCATTATATGCCGCCGCGGCATGTTGCCAGAAACTAAAAAAAAAAAATAGTGCGTAAATTTGCTTTTTTAAATTAATAGGAGCATAGTTTAGCATTGATGTAAATTATTATTATTTTAAATTGATTTACATACATATTTATAACGATAAAAATTAAATATTTAAATGAAAAGTAAAGAATTTTTTTTTATTTAAGAGAGTTTTTAAATTACTATAGGAAAGAAAAAAGTATGTAGTACATCTAAGTAGTCTGTGAAAAAAGTGAAACTTGTTTATACACTTATGCATTCTACCAATCCGTACTGGAGCAGCGTGGTGGAGTGTGCTCCAAGCCTTCCCCGGTTGTAGGGAGAAACCCGATATCAAAAGGGTTGAAGGCAAGGCAAAGCACAGACTGCTTAGATGCATTTATGTAGTATTATTAAAATGTACGTGCCTTGCTGTAGCAACGTGCTACGGTGTGACGAGTATAGTTTTCTCACTGTGAACTTCTGCGTCAAAGGTTATAATAATAAGCAGTCTAAATAGTTTGTGATAGTAAGTAAAAGTACGTAGGTATGTAGTACATCTAAGCAGAAGCAATCTGTGGCTGTGCTATATAAATTTAAGTCTGTGGTGTTGTGTGTGTCTGTCTAGGAAGTCACATTCCTAGGAGTTTAGTGTTTTGTGGTGACGTCTGTTCGCAGTACATCTATGTTAGTTAATTAGTCTGTGGAGTACATCAGTACATCAATGTAGTCTGTGGTCTGTCTTTAGTACTGTACTGTGTATTTTATTTAATTTCAAAAAAAATAGTGAATGAAGCTTATGAAAGGCGATCAAAAAAGAATTTGATTTAGTTAGATAGTATTTAAACAGCTTAAGATGTTGATATTTAAGTGTGCATTAATAGCATTGTCTTCAACGTATATTTACTCGTAAGTTTATTGCTTTTTGTTTAAACTTTCGTAAATAGTTTGACAGATATTTGTATATTTTATTCAAAACAGCTGCTGCTTGTTTTCTTTTTATGTTTTATTGTTGTAAATATCATCTAAAAATATTGACTTTGGTAAATTCACTTCGTAGTACATTCACGCTGTATCTTGATTGTATACTCTTAACTAGAGATTTGTTACGTACAATAATTCCTCATGCACTTTCACTTCCTTATAAAGCATCTCGAATTTTTTTTATAATTTCAACATAGACTCTTTTTTTCAGTCTCTGTCTCCAGATCGTCAAAGAAACAAGCTCATTGGACACTGGCCTTGCTTTTTTGTATGTAGCCAGCGGAGCATTAGGTGAGAGGAAATTACAATTATGTATAGGTATTTGTAACAACAAATTTGGTAATGTTATTTTCAATCAAATATGTTATAACACTGATTAAAGATTTTTTATGGGAAATAAAGGTTTGCAAGTACTTAACTAGATGTGACTAACACATGGATATTGATTTTTGATGTGTTTGTTTAGTGGCTTTTAAAGAGATTATTCTAAAAGCAAGTTTATTAGTTCTGGGACTATATTAGTATCCAAAAGAATATTATAGTATGAGATGTAAACAATGATATTTTACAGTTACAGTAAGTCTACCATTTAATTGAAGTGACAAAATACATTCATAATAGAAACAACATATTGAACAGTGGATAATCTTAATACTACTCAAATTCTATTGTGACTTGAAAGGAGAATCTTTCTGCATATTTTATCTGTTTTCTTTTTCTGTATTTTTATTTCAATATAAATAAATAAGAGGAGACGAATTGTCTCCTTTGTACTTACTGCATGTGTATAATATATTGTTAATCAATCGTAATAAATGTTAGGGATGATTTCCAGTTACTAACATGTCACAAAATTTAATATATTAATTATTTTTTTTATAATGAGACACCTATAAGCTGTGTGGATCAACATAAAGTTTATTTGACAGTTAGTATGGATAACATAATAGACAACATTAAGC
>DWQK01002062.1:0-13968 GCA_018231225.1 Noctuana stator
GAGAAGTTAGAAGCGAAGAAGCAGGAGAAGGCGGAGAAGAAACAAGAGAAAGTCGAAGCGAAGAGATCGGAATCGATGAAGAAGATAGAGTTGAAGAGGCAGGAGTCTGTTGAAGTGAATAAGGTACGTATGTTTGGAAAGAATTTTCCGCGACATCTCGATTACGTATTCTTAAGATTTCGTTACAAAAAAATATTTACGTGTGTTTAATATACTTGGCAGTCACCTGAAGGTATGGAGTGCAGCAGTGAGTCGAGGACTAAGAACAGCGGCAGCAGCATGGTCAGCAAGCTGCTGGGCGTCATGGGCCGCAAGCGGGATGATGATGACGCCAAGAACGCCAAGCGCTCAGACAAGCACGCCAAGAAGAAGGTATGTTTGTTGATGTAAACGTCCATAGCCCCGCTGGTAAGGTGCCCTCCGAAGCACGGACGGCCTCTAACTACATCTTGTTAATTGCTAATTACATGTTTGACAGAGTAACCAGCAGGTCCAGCAACCGCAAGTACCAGGCAAGCAGAACGATCAAGCAGTCGTAATGGAGAAGAGCGTAGAAAGAGACCCTAGTGAGGATAAGAAAGCGAAAAAGGGACGGGGTCGTGCGTCCAGCTCTTCGTCCGGCGAGAAGTGAGAGCGAGACAGCTATACGCCTCTCGTTTCTACTTAAAAGACAAGTGAAGACGTCGATTGAAGCCACGTCACGAAGAGAGATGTAAACGCTTGAAAATTTTAAATCAGCGCGGACAGTGAATTAAATCGCGCGTGTTCATTTAGAAGTAGAATACATTATAGTGAGGCATAATAATGTTTAAGGATTGTATTTTGATCAATTTCACGTTTTATCTGTGTCTGTTAGTGCGGGGTTAGTGCGTGTAATGGCCCGGCTTTATTAACGTGTCTAGTTTGGGATTGAACCGTAAAATGTACCCTTCTTTACGAGTTTCGGAAGCCACTGTCGTATATTTTTTCAATAATGTAGTCTAAGTATGCGTGATAGAGTACAATTTTGCATGTATCGATCGTTTAGTATATGTCTGTGTGTAGCTAAGCGCATATAAATTGGATAAGCGAAGTATGCATTTGGCTGAGAGTTGTGTAAAATAATTAAATTGGATTGTAGATAGTTGCTTATACATTTTGTGATTGAAGTTCTTTGTCCACTGGCTGGACATATTCTTTCACTTCTCGATTTAGTACAAATCCTTTATCTAAAAATTGGGTTTTAAATAGTAAATTTAAACTAAATATTGTTTTGTCTAAAGTTTAATAGTCTGTTAATTTTTTTAATAAAATTATTTTTTATTTACTAAAGCGTCAACTCAAATTGATATAGCCATATAATAAATATGAAACAACGTAACGTTGTTTATAGAATACATAATATTTCATTAGTTAATTTGATGGTACCAAGTGATCTGTAATTTTGAGCAATAAAATCGGAAAAAAATAAGTAACGGTTATACTTAATTAATAAATTATTAGAATCTCGTTTTTGAAATCGGTAAGAACATGCGAGAAACATTTATTATTAGTATATGAAGTGATTTGGTTGTACCCAAATTTTTGAGATACGAATTAATTTATTATTATTGAATGAAAAAAGCTCTTTTGCAATTACGATAAGGTTCATATTTCTTTAGCCAGAACGTTGTTTTATCAAATTTGCGTTTTCGATAGCATATGCGCTTAGATCTATACTGTGTGTTATATGTAACTTATATAATTGTATGGTTAGCGTAGGTTTCGGCAACTTATCATTGTGAAATAATTGCAAGTAAAAACTATTATTTTTATGATCCATAAATTTTCTTATGGAAGTAAATTCAATATTTCTGTCCAGTATTGTTTTTTATATTGAATTATCTCCATTGGCCTCTATAACACCCTCTCTTAACATTTTAAAAATTCACCTTTTAACTACGAAAAAGTATGTAAGATGTACTAGAATATAATTTACTTTCGCAACGATCCTTTAATGCAACGAGAAAGTTTGTCTTTTGACATATTTTGTATAGCTTTAGAATCTTATTTCAACAAGTTTATAAACGTGTATATCACACTCTAAATTTCTCATTTAAGTTTGACTGTATGTGTAAATTCAGTTAATTTTATTGCCTTATTTTACTATAAATGTTAATTTCTTAATGATAAGTTGGTGAAACTCAATGCTCGACTTTTAATGTATTGTATTTTCTGTATGTGATCCGCTTTTTTTATCGATACAATTCACCATGCAATTTGGTAAAATAGATACATTTTTAATTCCCAATAACACTGTTATTAGTTTAAAAAAAAACTGATGATTTCTATATAATATATTTTTTTTTTAAATAAATTTTCTGTTGTCTCTCAAGTACAGATAATATAAAACCTTATTGGTGGTGAAGTGCGTCGTTAAAGATATTTTCGTCGTTCGATGTTGTGTACAATAAAATAAATATACTTAAAAAAATTAATAAAAAAATATATTAAAGTAAATGTCGCTATAAGCTTCCCCTAGACTGTGTATAGCTTTAGTCTCGTCCTGAGAAGTGTAAACAAGTAAGGCCCGTGTTCTATTGACGTAGCGACGCGATTTTAAACTTTTATAACCTAAAAGCAATGGAGTTTTGTCTGTGACATCCTATTTTTGCGAGAATCTGTCAAGCTTTTGGTAATGAAATCAACTGTATATAAACAATTGTTTTTAATATTAAATCGCTTTGTAACGCCAATCAAACTTGGTCCTAAACTACTGTATTTGGTTATAATTATCGAGTTATGTTTCCAGTATTACAATGTTGTTGCGTTGAAAGGCTATTTTAGTGTTTTAAAAATTGCGGCTAATGTCGGTGTTGCATCCACGGTTGGTCACGTGGGAAGTTGTAATTATTATTATTTTTAAATTAAGTTAGCGTCGAAATATAATAATTATGGAAGTGTGTTGTAAGAAACATGAAAATATGGTAAAATTATACAGTTAAAAATGTAAGTGATAAAATGAACCCCATGAAAATTTATATATGTTTTATTCTAGCATTACTTTCAGTGTTTCAGTTATTGTTATTATTTGATGAACTTTATTTAAATCTTTAATTAAAACCCTGAGTGTAACAAACAGACCAACGGACTACGGTTAAGATCTCTTTTTACCCAATGTCATAGTAGGCTTGTGTAGGAAATTCATTCAGTAACTTACGGTCCCTCGCGTTCAATTAAGTTAAATTAAAGTTTATCTGGCCTTTGCTAACTTATTTCAAAGTAAAGGACAAAGATTTTTCAATCCTTAAACGAAACGAATCGTGTACTTTTGTTCCGTTCATTCAATTTCAGTGTGTACTAAACTGATAATATTGCTGATCAATTTTATCGTACGTTCATCTAAAAGTAGTTATTTTTGCCGGTCCGATTATTCAATTGGACACCTTACTTTTTAATATTTGATTACAATAACACCTCCATGCTTATTATATCTTGGCGATTGTAATGTTAATTAATCTCATTTTAAGTGTAGTTTTCGGTTTTAGAGGGTGATTTTGTAAACGATTTGGGTAGGCGTTAGAGTCGTATTGTGATATCATTTTTAATAATTTTTAGTAGTTTTTTTTTTATAGAGATGCAATATTTTATCCTATTAGTTCTTTAACTAACCGCTTCGCGAAGCGCTCGCTTTTAGCTATTGTTTAAAGTTATTTTTGTATTATTAGTTGTTAGTAACATTTTTTCACTTCTCTTTAATTTTTGTTTGTTTGTTTTTGTAGGTAATATTTCTTTGTATGTGTCGCCAGCCGGAATAGCTTTTTGTCTAATAACGTTATAAATTATTGCACGACTGAGAAATCAGTTTCTTTGAGAATATTGTTATAATTTGGTTTTTGGGGCTTATCGGTGTGAGTGTTACTTGGGAAGTTATTTCTTATAAGTAAAAAAACTAACATTTGCCCTGTTATCTCAAGTCATTTGTATTGCACGTTTTAAATATGAAGTTTGTCATGTTTGATTGGATTTTATATTATGTGTTTATATTTTATTCTTTTCTACTGTTCATTTGAAAAGAAATACGGCTCGGCACTAATTTTAATATTATTATGTTGTTTATTAACGCTTCTTTTGTTTCCTACGACATTATACCTCACCGACACGATTATTACGAAACGATTTCTAACCGAATTTGATCTACATAATATCTTTTAGAGAAACGAAATGTCAAATATTCAATACATTCCGAACTTAAAATGAACGTGCCATAGAATTTTGAAGCCTCCCGAAAACGAAAAAAAAAACGAAGAATGGATTTGATTCAAAGTTCAATTTGAATATAATGTATGCAACGGTATTGTCTTAAATATTACTCTAATTCAATTAATGCGTCGAGGCTTCGATTTTAGTCTTCCAAACTTAATATATATATTTTTAGTTTAAATTATATATAATATTTCCAGGCTCTCTCTATAACACATCAAATTGTTACGTTCTATGAGAAATTCATAAATGTTCTCGCAGGTCCAGTGTTAATGGGGTAATGATTGCTATTTAAGTCAATGAATTAATCATTAATTCGGTGAACCAATATAGAGAAATTCACTCAATTTGTAATGAGAATCTAATAATTATTTATTAATCATCCTTTAACAATTAATATAGGTGGGATATCTCGCTTATTTTTATAGTTTCCAACATTCCAATATAATGTATAATTTATTTTTCTTAATTCTAAAAAACAGTAATAATACCATTTTACTTTGCGTAAAATTGTGTAAAAGTAACTTTTTGAATGTCGTATTACTTATGTATTCTTGTAATTTGCAAGGATTATTAAGTAATTCATAAATAACTCTAATTCCTTGAATCATTGGAAAAAAAATATTTATCAGATTTTTTTCACTAGCGTTAACTATGCTGACCATGACAAAGTATGTTTGATACAATTTTTAGTAAAAGTCTAAAACTGGCACCTTTTGTGATTTATTTAACTTTAATTACAATAAAATTTGCCGCCCGTATTAATATTTCCAACGTGTTTTTAAAAATCTCATTAGTACTTTTTTTTATAAAATAATTATTTTTATAATGTATTTAATATTTCCTTTCAAAATTGATTTAACGCAATCTTTCTGTAGCTCGACATAGTTTTTTGTTACGTTTTTAGTATAATAAGTGCATATTATTTTGCATGTATATTAATACTCATCTTTTGGCTATTTTAACATATAAAGTGGTTTATGTGAAATTTATTTACTCATACGTGGTCGAACAGGGTGGGGTTAAATAGAGCATGATATTGATGTGTAACTGATTAAAATCTTCAGCCAATTGACATCTAAACGAATACTGACATTGTATTGTAATATGGTTTATCCTTTGAATTGTAATATATTGATTAAATATAATAGTAAAAAGCGTGCGTACATTTTTATATATCTCAATCTGGGAGTACGGAGAATTTTGTATGATGAAACAGTTTTCAAAGGTTGTTATAGTTATTAGTGATATCATATTTTGAGGTGAAATACTAATGCGTTGTATACCTGTTTTTTCTATGTGATTCTAAAGTTACTTAAGATCATCATAGGAAATTTTCCGCGCTCCACACAGACAAGATTTTGTAAAAATACTCTTAAAAAATTTTCTGATATTAAGTAGCTTGAAAACTAATTTTGTAAATTTTTGAAATGTCAACTAGGTCAGCTATATACTACTTACACTTGACTACGTTTTAATATACTATGTATAAAAGTTCACCTAAGTAGTTGCTTACTAAATGTTTCGTAAATTATTACTACATAGTACATAATATTTAACACGGTAGAGACCAATAATTGCAATGAAGTTTTTTATTAGTGGATTCAATTGAATTGTTTTGGGACCATGGCTTTAAAATTGTATTTTGTATATGTTGATGTTTATAATTTTAACAAAATATGTATATGTAAAGTGCGTGGTTAATGGTTACTGAATATTAATTATGTGCGTTTCCTACTTTTGTCCCAAGTACATACATAGTCAATGGTAATTTCTTCGTCTACTAACTTGGTTTGAAACGATATTGGAAACTGGAAGGAAAATGTTTTTGAAGTTCCAATGCTTTTTATAAGACTGGATCCATTATTCCATACTGGATATCTTATCGTTTCAAAGCATTAATGTTACTAGATCGAGTCCCTAATATTGCTGTGAAAATTGTCTTAGAAGCTTTGTCATATTTAATGTGTTGTGTTGCCTGCCATAATAAAAAGTATATATAAATGCAAAATTAATTTAAAAATAACTTAGTTTTTAAAATATTGAATGTGATTTATAAATAAATGAGTGTCTACAAGGATAGTGGGCAAGGAGATATTTTCTCTAGACTTATGTGTATGAATTGATATGAAATAAAGATAAAGTCATGAATAAACTGTTCATATTTCGAGTTTTATTTATGTTACTACTAGCTGTGCCCCCGGTTTCTATAGCCTTCCTCGATAAATGGACTATCTTACACTAAAATAATTTTTCAAATCGGTCTAGTAGTGAGATTAGCGCGTTCAAACAAACAATCAAACAAACAAACTTTTCAGCTTTATATTATTAGTATAGATCTCTTCTAAGCATTATGAAATACTTGATATGAGAAATGTTAGCCTTTATTGTGGTAGAGTTTTATTACGTAAAAATTTGATTTCGTTAGTGTTTTTTACTTATTGATGTAAGGAAGTAGAAAAAATGTAACACGATAGTTTTTCAAATTTAATTTTATTGAGGTGTCCATTTGATGTAACGACTGAAAACCAAAACACGCTATTATAAACCCGTAGCAAAGCTAGAACGTCTCATTATTACCCGCTAGAGGTCTACGACTTACGTCCGGCTCGGCATTTTATAAATAAATGTTACATGTGGTTTTGTGCGCGGAAAAATAATGACGACGTCGATAGGAACTTAAATTGTTGTGGTTTACAATGAATCAATGTATGGAGTTCCCTCTTGGGACCTTTTGTTTACAGTTCATTCGTAATTACCAGAAGTTAGGCTCGACCTTTAGGCTGTTTTCGGACCAAAAGGCTCCAAGGCAGCATTGACAATCAACACGGAATTTTACATTTTCAGTTTTAGTCACATACAATATCAATAGTAGATAATAAATTACATTAAATAAATATAAACTTAATGACGGTTCAATTGTAAATAACATTTCACACTAATACCACACTTAAACGAGAGAATTTAATCTATAATACAATATATTAGTAATAAATTATAGATACTTACAGTATGACAGACAATTTGGTTTACAAAAATTAAGCAAACTATTGACTTATATGTAATCAATTAAGAAATTAATAATTTAAGAACAACAAGTGAAAATTGATACTTGTAACTTGGCATAGTCTAGTAGATAGGTGTATAGTGTTACGCCACACATGACTTCACTCGTACAAGTAACAGGACAGACTCCCTTCGTTTTACAATCACTAATCAAATCACATTACAAATCAACTAACACATTACCCTGTTTCTACGGAATGACCAACGAAAAGTTCTAGTGGTTGAGTAAACGATACAAAATCTAGCTGAAAGTAGGTATCTACTAAAAGTCTGACGGCCCGAAGCATTTTTCTCGGACGCGCCTTATAAGGTTTTCGTCCGTGGTCAATTTCCAGTCTAGACACCTCGTTTCTGGCTCCTCAGCGTCTTGGGACTGAGACTCGAATATGTCTCGAGAGTGTTGGCGAGGCTTTTCTAGTTTGTTCTGTAGACTTTTCCGTTTTGACTTCGGAATGTCGTCGCTACGTGGCTGTGGCGCCTTCCATATCCGGGGCTCGATCGACGACTTTGTGACGACATTCGGCGGGGAAAAGTATGAGAAGAACGGACTAGAAGCCTTCGCCTCCTTTTTCTCATCATTATTATTCATTTCGAGAAAGGAAAACGTGTAATCTGCATCGAATACCTGCTCTCTAACGTACGAAGTGACATGGCGCCGGTTGAGAGCCGTCGCGGGCGGCTCGTTCAAATTTTTCGTATCATACCTTTCGTTGTTACAGAGCTTTGTTTGCATTTTCTTTACAAATGCAATAAAATCGTAGAATCTCTCGACACTTTCCGCGCATTTGTAACAAATTGTGTGCAAATGGTCCGTTTCTTCAATGACTAGTTTTAGACACACGAGGATTTTGTCGAGCATATTTGTTTTTCGGCAATAATTACCATATAGGGATACGTTAAAATCTGTCACTGTTAGACACAAGCGGCAGTTTAGATGTGATACTTCCATTTTTTACAATTTTATTTTTCAATATCTTTAATTTTTATACAAACAAGTAGATAGCATTAGCAAAACCTAAGTTTCCCGCTAAAAATCTGCTGGTCTGTGATTGCCTGAATTCACAGATCAAAAATATTATTCGGCGGCAGATAAAAAAAAATATTTAATGCGTTTAGTTCTAAGAAAAAAAGCCACTTAAATAGGCATCTAATAATATTTTCGCAAAAAATACTACCTTGGACGGCTCGATGGATAGTATTGTGTAGGTAATTTTTTGTTTAATTTTGATATAAAATTATATTTTATAACCGCCAACGTAGTCTAAGAACTGCAAGATCGAAGTGTCTTTGGTTATTTAGTATTTTTTATTATTTAGGCATACATAAATTTATGTTCTTGAATTACATAACTGAATAGGTACCTACGATTAGGTTTTACTATAGTTTTTAAATAAATGTGAAAATATAGCTGAGTTTTCTGAAACAATTTATTAAAACTGCGAGGTTCATCTTTCCACACAACATTCATTTAGTGAAATCAAGCAAAAATTTTGAAAAAGAAAGCTGAAAATTATGAACAATTAATAGGCAGTAGGTAGTGTAAGAGACATGACTTAACATGAGAAGTATCTAGCCGTAGCCCGTAGTAAAATTTTGTAACAATACATTATAAGATTATTAATTCAGAATTATTATTAAAGATAACCGGAACAATTATTATTAACATTCATAAAATAAACGTATTATTTAAAATGTACCTTATTTTTAGAAAAAGCCAAATATCCTGACAGAATAATTGCTATCAATTAGCGTAAGGGTCTAACTAGGTACTTAACCTTTAACACGCATGTATATTAGGTATATTTGAATTTAAGGTCGTATATCGTTATAAATACATAAATCACATAATCAGTTACGTCTACTCAAGATCGTCTACTATCACAAGCCACCACACTCCTATTTTATAGACAGTGATCATTAATATAAATAATACCGTTACAGTCGTCGTTTTAAAGCGAAGCTAGTTCAGTTTACATACTGCGTTGAATTCCCCTACTTGTTGAGTTAGTCAGCGAATTGTGACATTTCAACGATGGAGAAGGCAGAACACCAGCAGATATTGTTTTATGTTCATAGAATTCGGACGTAGAGACGTTCAAATGTCACAATTCACGGAGCCACTGAGGAGCGGACTAGACATCGTCCTCCTTCTTGCCCCAGAACTTGTCGAATCTCGTGCGAGCTCTGTCCAGCACTTCGGAGGCGGAGAGGCCGCCGCTGGTGGGCTCGCACACGACCGTCGTGTCCACCACGCCCGGCGCCACCTGAGTGGCTTCCGTCGACTTCTTCACCACTTCCTTCTCTTTGAGAGATTCCTGTACCGGGGTTTCAGGGGTCAGCTGGTTGCTGGTGAACCCGTTGATGCCGTTGACCTTGTTCATGTCTAAAGCCTTAGTCTCATCTATAGGAGTGAGGCTGGTCGGGGTCGTTGGCGTCTTGTCAGTGCGCTTGCTGAGGCTCGTGGGTGATTCGCTCTTTTTCAGCGAACGAATTGGCGACATTTGCTGATGGTGTATCGGAGCGATCTCTGTAAAGTCGATTTGGACAGTTTATTTTATATCGCTGAAGCAATTCGCTTTTGGAAGTTTCAAAAGTTTGCTTGTAACTTAACAATTTAAAGCCCAACATTGATATTGAATATGCACTACTTTTAAATGCTTATAGATTTGAAACTTCCAATGACACACCGATAAGCACATTTAAATACGGTTAACTGCTATACCCAAAGATCATAGAATATTGTTTATTAAATATAGGTACTATATTCCTATAAAATTATTAATAGACTTTAATCTTATTAGCATCATTCAGTCCCCACGTGTAAGTCTTATAATTTTACAGTACTTACGTTAAGTTTGCATGAAGCAATTTTCATAGTTTTAGCCAATAATCGTCAATGACTTATTTTGTATTAACTTTGTTAATGAACTCACTTTTACTAAATTTAGATTTGCTCAATGCTTAAACAAGATATTGGCACCAACATCAGCTAGATCTGTCTACATGCTAGAAGAGAGAAAACTAGAAGAATATGTAACCAGGCATGAATAGAAACAGTAAAATCATTGTTGTGGGAAAGATATTCAAATGGGATAAATATATAATGAAGAAATCTTTATAAACGTGTGAGGTCTTTAAAGGTGATTCCTTTTTAAGAGAAACTCGTCAACTATGTGCGAAATAACACAACTCTGGAAGTTCTATTAGTTTTATGAGAAAAATGTTGGTGTCAATATCTCTCAATTGCATGCCATCTATGTACGCATATAAGTATTTTATTTTACATACATTGCGTCCTCAATATATATATTTTCTAAAACTATATAAGTAGATATTTAATTTAATTTATATATGTTTTTTCTTGGAACAGAACAACATGCAATATATTTCAAATTGATAAAACCATTTTTTAACTAACCACATTCGTTTTGCTATTTCTATTTATAAGGGGTTTAGCTTAATAGCGGTTTTTCATAGCTAGGGGATAGGTAGAAAGATGCCAGCCCTGTGTAAAGTGACATAATACAGCCTATTTAGGTATAAGTAATATCTAAATCTATAAATACCCACACGGGAATAAGTGTATTACGCAGATAAGATCTATAAGTGGCATCTTCCCAAAATCAAAGGGGTCAGGCAGCATGCAATAGTGAACGATAAATGGAAATGAATAAATAAACAGGAAGTGCCATACAGTGACAGTGTACGCAAACATCGAAACAGACACACACACAGACGAGTGGATACATACGTGGTCGACGTCTCAGCGGAGTACGGTCAAAATAAATAAAAGCATCTCAGTTATTGGATTAACACAATTTAATCATGAACTATTCAATAAGTATAATTATAAAAAACAGGTTATATATTTTCTGGTGTCGATTGTGTGTCGTGCTTATGTGGCAGTGACCCCTAAATGGGACTCAAAGTCTGGTCTCGTAGAGTTCACTGTCGCATGGCTGTTTGTCACACATGACGTGTGTATGGCCGATGGGCTAGACTAGGCGGTGGCGGTGGCGGAGTTCGTCGTACCTGCCGGCTTCACTGCGACACCGTCCTCGGCCACGGAGCCACTCTTAAACTCAGAGCTAGGGCGCTTAAGGCTCTCATCTGAAATATGGTGAGTCGTATGCTCGGGTGACGTGACACAAACAATCTACGTTCTACGTCCACAGATAAAGTTTTGACATTTCGACGGTCGTTTGTACTTCAGAATTTCAAATGACGTAATGTAAGTAGTTAGTAAGTTAGTACTTACCTACTAAATCTGAATGTCTGTTTTGTGTTGCTTGTAATGCAATATTTATTTAATTGTAGGTTAAACAATATTGTGACTGATAAATAATATTAGAAAAAAAACCATATCTGTGGACTATGAACTATGTAAGAGTACAAAGAAAAGTAATCGCTGAAATGATCACAAATAAACTGTGGTATGAATAATCGGATGGGTGTATTTTAATGGCTTCATATCTCTCAGAAAACATTTGGTAGTGTTGCTTGTATTTCTTTGACGGTAGTTTACATGATTCCGTTGTGTATTTAATTAAGGTGTCAGTGTTGCAAGCCTTCTACGATGTTTACTAGTGTGGGGTTGCTATTCACACCTTCATTTACATAACAGATGACGTGATGAGAATGCAGTCAAATGTATGTTTAGCGTACTGTCGTGTTGCATGACAGTGTGATGGCTTCTGAATCAAGAATTAAATCACCCATAACAATGCGCCAATTTACAAAATTTTCTCCTTAATACACCCTAACATATATTTTTTAATCATACCGAAATCAATATAAATAATCAGTGTTAAAACAACAATACGTTAAGATTGAAATAAAAGCATTTTATTTAAGACTTATATAACTTATCAGCTGAAATATTTGTAATAGATTTTTTTAACCATAATTAACCTATGCCATTGTTTCGATACTATTAATAGTAAACCCATAGTCTAAAAAGTATGGTAATATTTTATAGAAATTTCTCCACTCAATAAAATTTAAAATACTCGATAACACCTACTAACACACATAGAAAATAAGATTAAGTATAGGAATTTATGTATGGGTAATCAAATTCGTATATATCTACTTATCGCTTACCTACGTAATACTTGTATTAACAAGAATTTCCAATGTTCTGAGTATAAAGAGTATCTCATTCGTTAAAAACGTTTAACTGTGATGTTACCACATAGCAGTAAGTCAATAATTAAAAAAAACGAACGTTACAAGTTACGTTGTGTGTTCTTGTCTATGGTTATGGTAGATTTTATACAATGTTGCCATATTACCTACATTTACACTACAGAATTTGCCTAACATTGTAAAACATTTTGGTATTTATTTTAAATAAATTTTGGCATACAATTTGGTATTCTAACTAATTAGGACGTGCCCACACCTGTGACATTGTGCACTACCAACACCAATTAATCGGGGAAAAAGATACTCTTTAAACAATTCGAGTCGTCATACAATTTTCATTACCAAGAAAATCAATAGATCAGGGCTCAGTCAAATCGGAATGACTCGGAAACGCTACGCTATCGATACTTAACCAATCAGATATCTAGCTTAGTTTTATAATGTTGGCGGCCAACCTGCTTATGAAACTGCACTCACCGTTTTTCACGTTTTGGGTGACGGTGAAGGTCTTGCCCGTATCAAGAGGCACGGTCCAGTTGACCGGATCCGGGGAGCGCATGTTCATTTGCTCCGGCGACTTTACCCTGGTGGGTTCCGGCGGCGACTTCACCACAGGAGAGTCATCGAAGAAGTGGTCCTTAGCGACCGAAGCGCTGCGGTGCGACGGGATCTCGTCGTCTGTAACCGTCGCAGTTTAAATTTCGAATTTAATTTGAATTTAAATTTCGATTGTGCTAGGAACTTGTTATAGAAAAACATTAAGTAGGTAACATTTAAACAAAGATGCATCTAATTAGCTAATAGAACAGAGTAAGAGGAAGACATCATAATTACTATTCAAGGACATTTAGGATAGAACTTTCTAGATCTACAAACATAGAACATCAATATGCACAAACAACAATCATTTTCTAAAACCTGCACGTAAGAAAGTAAACACATATAATCAATTTCTTTTGGAGTCCACTCAGTTACAACTTAAGCAGAATGTTTAAAAAGAATTGAGTGGAATCCAAACCAAAATTCATGCATCTAAACACGCAGTTACTAGGATTTGTGAAACTTCTACCACTTCTAATAAAAACACATTAACCAAAAGTTGAATAAAATCTAAATGTATTTATAATTCGTCGTAATTTCTTCTATATTAAAGTACTGATTTTTATAATAAGTTAGGGGAATATATTGTTGTGCATAGGATGAATAGGTTCCATTGTAGTACTTTTTAAATATGTAAGTACTTAAATTGATTACTTTAGTATCAGTACTTTTATAAGTAATTGTACCATAGAAGTGACACTGGTACCCTTAATGTAAAATATTCACAGATTGAGTGTTCTCGGTGCTCGGGGGTGTTAACACGGACTAGACGAACATCAACACTCCAAGTGCCGTGGAAGCCATTCCCGCCGGTGTTGCCAATGCGATAACGTGACTACGTTGCGTAGACGCACTGACAGATGACAGATCAAACGTCAAAACGAAAAACTTCCATTCGAAAAAATGTAATCCAAAGCTGACAACACAAGCGGT
>DWQK01002063.1:0-13967 GCA_018231225.1 Noctuana stator
CGTGATGCCTCCACAGACAGACAGACAAAAGTTTTAAAAAATCTTTTTGGCTTGTAGGTATATAATTTCCTTTTCTTAACTAATAAAGTAAAAATAACTCTTTAAGATGTAAGTAGGTACATATTAATTAAATGTAACACTGCAATTAATATCTTCCAGAATAGGGTATGCGATAGCTAAACGACTAGGCGACGAAGGAGCGTCGGTAGTAATTAGTAGCAGAAAGAAAGAAAATGTAAAAAAAGCAACTGAAAGTCTTAGGAAAGATGGCATCAACGTGGAAGGAGTAGTTTGTCATGTAGGCGATAAAGATCAAAGAAAATCACTATTCGATACGGTAAGTTGGTAAGGTACCTACATGTTTTATTTCTGTTAAAACTAGGAAAACATACCTAGGTAAATAATATTAAGTACCTACCTATATCGTTTCATTGCAGGCGAAAAATAAATTTGGCGGATTAGATATATTGGTATCGAATGCCGCCGTCAACCCTGCTGTTTCGCCAATTTTGGAGGTAATAAAATAACTAAAACTATTATTTTTTTTATCTATAAAGGTATAAGTTTATATAAGTTATATTTAGTTTAGGTATATCATATATTAATTTTTTTATATGGTGCTACATGCACCATATTTTATCTGATTAAACCATAAAAGAAGAGATCTCGAGAAAGTGTTTTTCTACGCGATAGAATCCGCCACGACGAAATCCGTAGACGAACTAAGGTCACCGAAATAGCTCACAGAATAAGCAAACTGAAGTGGCAGTGGGCAGGATACATCGTTCGAAGGATGAATGGTTGGAAACCATAAAATACTACCTATAACATACCTATTTATGACCTATAATAACACTTCACGAAAACAGAATTCACTTTGAATTTAGCCCTGTAATAATAAGGTAGGTGGTAATGAGACGGGAATTAAAATGATAAATAAATAATGGGACTACGCTAAAGTACGTAGGTACCTGCTCTGCCTTATCGACTACAAATAGGTACCTGTGTATCACAGTCTAGTCTGGTCTAGTTGCTATTGTTAAAAAGCGTACGAAAACCGTTAATACTATGTACTTATTATTCAATCTTTATTTGAAAGTAAAAATAAAAATAACTATATACCTATCAAACAAAAGGTGTTTTTTTATTTCTTTAACAATGTAGACAGATGAAAAAGTATGGGACAAAATATTCGAAATCAACGTAAAGTGCTCTTGGCTACTGGCGAAAGAAGCATATCCAGAATTAACAAGAAGAGGAGGCGGAAATATCGTTTTCATATCATCGATCGCTGGCTATCAGCCTATGGAGGTAATAATTTCATTATAGTAAAAGTGAACTTATTAAATGGATATCAAAGGATTTTTCAATTAATTTAATAAATTGCAGCCTTTAGGAACATACAGTGTGAGCAAAACTGTACTGTTGGGACTAACAAAGAACATTGCAAATGAAATTGTACGCGACAATATTAGAGTGAACTGCGTAGCTCCAGGAATCGTAGCCACGAAGTTTGCCTCTGCGGTAAATATTAATTGTTAATTATAATTAAATATAAATAAAGTGATACCTCCGCGGGCGAACTTTGTAAGCTCTACCACCTACTTACTTACAATGTTTTCAAACAATTGCTACAACAATAATAAATATATTATTATAGCTCATAATAATGTTTTCGCACTGAAATTGTTATTTTAAGCAGAAATGAGAAACGATTTATATTATCAGACTGTTTTTAGATGTCCTACACGAAGATCGTTATTCAAAGTAATATAGCCTTATGTACCTACCCTACCCACTTATAGACGTTACAGTTATATATTGTCTGATTTTAGATAACATCTTCGGAAGCGGGAGCAGAAAAAAGTCTCTCAATAGTACCAATGAAAAGGTTTGGAAAGCCAGATGAAATAGCGAGTGCAGTTGCTTTTCTGGTGTCGGACGACGCGAGCTACATTACTGGCGAAACTATTGTCGTAGCAGGAGGTGCTTTTGCACATCTTTAAATGGAAAACTTTTTAATTTATATTTTTTTATTAATTATAATAAGTATATAAATATTATGGGTATCAATGTAAAATAGTTTTTAAGTCCGGAACTAGGTTATGAAGACGATTACTGGGTAGGTATTTATTTGTAAGTTTTGGATTTGGTTTACCTATAAGGATTTATTTTTAATAATGATATAGCACAACGCTCTTAGATGAGTTGAGCTACGATAGTGTTAAAGCCGATTCATGTAGATAGGACTACATACCTACATGAATTAATATCTCCCTTTGACCCAAAAGCTGGATAGATTAAAACCTTTTTAGTAGATGTTTTTTCGTTTTGACTCTTAAGAAAAATGTGATGGTACTAGATTTACAAATATCATTTCAAGAATACATTTTATACACTTAAAGACTTATTAGTTTATTTCTTTTCTACATTCAGGAATAAATAAATATGTATTATGGTCTTGTAATACTACTTATTTAGTTTTTACTTATTTGTAAATTAAATTGTACAACATAACAAATAAAAACTTAGTCCAAAATTCACTATTAGCGATTGTGTAACTTATTTTAATACAATTTCACATTAATAATCAAGCAAATGTGCACTTGTACCACTCAATTTTATATCTAGTTTTGTTAACACAAAACAAAGAAACAAGAATTTATTACTTATATCTTATAATATGTATCACATACACATATTTTGGTATTTTGAACATTTTTAATCATCATCCGAATCCAGTAATTCTGTTCTGCTTATATCTATATTTTTTAGTAGAGTGCTTGATGGACCACATGTTCCCTCATCTTTTATGCTTTGCAATAAATTCTTTACAATATTTTCATCATTTACAACTTCTAAAGTTTTTAATTCAGTTGCTATTTCATTATCCAAATCTTCTTCAAGAAGCATATCATCATCACTGCAGTCACTGTTATTAGCGTCTTCATTTAAGTTTTCACCAGTTACAATTTTTAGCATTTTCTGTATACTGATCATAAACTGCTCTGAATCAAAATCAATCTGATTTTGATTAGGCTGCTCCTCTTTAACATACTCAATACCTTCAAAATCAGATGATTGCTTAAGAAAAATTGCTAGTTCTGTTTTTATTTGAGGAGAAATAGAATCTCCACTTTGAACAATTTTCTTTCCATAGTGTGTATTCAAAAATGTATTTAATTCATCTGGGTTTATACTCAACCATTCCTCAGAATCTATTTCTTTCATTTGCAAATTTCCTTCCTTTATTAACACGTTCTGCCTAGTAAAATCATCTGATTTCTGAAGATTTACAATATCATTACAGTAATATAGTGTTAAGGGACATTCAATATTTGAAAAGTATTGTTGTGCTTTTTCCAACAATTCATTGTATTGTTTAGAGCCCTCTATGTTGGCTTTAAAATATCCATTTTTCTTTAAACTACCAAGAAATTTACAGTATGAAGTAGAGTTATATATGTCCTTAGATGATTGACTCATTATAATTTCATAGCCACAAGCTAGTTTCCAGCCTAGAGTAGTTTCTTTGTTTAACTGGGAACTACTTGTGTATTTGTTTATCCTTGGTAATTTGGAGTGTAAAAGCATAGCATAAAGGTATTTTGTAAATAAGACTGGGACTGTTACCAAATTTTCAAATTTAATATTTTTGAAACACTTTGAGTCTATTGAGTCATGATTAAAATACGTAGTCACAAAAGGTGATATGAGTGACGGTTTCAATGTTAATATTGTTGCAATTTCCAGTGGTAAAGTAATTAAAGCTTTATGGTGATTATGTTTAATCTTTTGGGGATAGCAAGTTATTCTCTTCAATATTGCTTCATGTATTTCTTTTGATGCTTTTGTTTCCTCAGTTTTCTGTATTACTAGCTTAACTGCATTATTCAGATTTAATGGTGTATTTAATTCTGCAATTTCTGGAGATATTAAATGGATTTGACCCTGATAAATAAACACCTGTAACAAGAATATAAATGACTGAAGGTACTTGACACTATAAATGCAAATGATACGAAATGTAAATGAAAATGGTATCAAAGGCATATAATAATATGATTGTAGTATCAACCGCAACATCATAAATTACAATAATTTTAATAATCACATTGAAATTATATAACACTGCAGGCCTCTGATTTCAAGGTTCCAGAATTTGAATACAAAAGTTTCTTTTTTATATGAAGTACATTTTATTCTAAAGACAATTAGGTTTGCAATAACTTCACTTTCAATACATCACTCCATACATTTACATTATACCTTAAGACTTCTTATTTTGATGCAAATAACTTATTGGTACTACTTCATTATAAGAACTATAGGGTACCTACTTAGATTACCTAATATGATACAGAAACATATTTACTCTATTTTCAGTGGTGTCTGGATTTGCCCATGATGGTAAGTAATCAGCAGCTTCTATGAGGAGAAAATTTCCATCATTGTCTTCCAAATGTACAACTATGTCTCTCAATTGACTTGTAATATTAAATACAAGATATACAATAAACCACTCATCTTCAATATTGTCTCCAAAGCAAGTTGTACTTGTGATGTGCGGCACTATTCCTAGAACAGTAAAGTAGGTAATCATGAAAACAATATCATCGCATTTCATATTTTCAGTTCGATATGTTCTTCCATTAGATATAATAAAATTACAAAAGATATTTTATTTATATACCTTTGTTCTCTTCATTCAGCAATGACACACAAACTTTAAATTCGTCTCTGTGCCAAATGTAATCCTCAGACAGAGAATTGATAAGTGTATTTATATTTTCACATAAGTCGCTTAATTTATTTGGATTATACGATTTTTGAAAAAAGGAGCACTGAACTGTGTCTTCAAATTTTGAACGAGTGTCTGCCATTGCCATTTCGACAAGAACTATGCCTCAACACCTCAACGTGTCAATATCATTACTTGTTCTCAATTCTCTGTCAACATCAACAAGCGGCTTTAAAACTTACTACCATGGTAGGTCTAGGTCTAAGTGCTATGCTAATGTTAAGCTAGTTGTGCTACTACCTTGATTCATAATCATAACCTAACAAAACAAAGTATTAAGTAACAAACAAACGTCAAATGTACTGTCAAGTCAACTGTCAACCTAACCTAACTATTAACTAACAAAACATCTAAGCAAGCTACCTAAAATCTAAGCACCTAACCTAAAACCACAGACTACATCGAGGTATGCACCTAGGTTTATACATAGAAGTAGAACAGTACATAGCCCTATCACGAATAATAAAGAACTAGGTACGTTGTTAAGTAATCGAGTTACGTACGTAATGTCACTTTAATAGACTTTATCCATACGATTTTTAGTTCTTGATGCGCCCACGGAGCGCAGCGGTGTTCAAAATCTTATACAAAATCACAGACTACATAGAATGTATATAAGTAGTGACTAGTGTAGTCTATGCTATGACGTCAAAATTGATGAAGATTGTCAAGATTGTCAAACTTGTCAAAGACGAAACGAAAGACGTCAAGCTCAAAGTTAAAAACAAAAATAATTAATTACTTATGTATTACATATTTAAAAATGTAATAATTTCTGTCTGAGGCACAAAATGAAAACGAAATAAATTAATTGCCCTTATGCCCATTTGTTAGGATGAGAATTTTTTTTTAATGCTTTACTTTATTAACATGAAATAACGATGGCGAATATCAAAAGGATTTTTTTTAAGTACATCAAGTGCTTAGTGATAACTGTTCTCACTACATTTTTTATTCAGATACTGATTTCAGTAAGTTTCTTTCCTTCAGCTACAGATAATTTATTAAAAAGTCATGGCTATACATCCTTATTACACCAAGGAAATGGTGATGTTTCTGCTAGAAAGATTATTCCTGGCATTACGGATGATGAAGATTACCCTCCAAAAACTCAACAGAAACACTTAACCATTTTGAGACTCGAGGAATTAGATTTCAGGCCTCCATGTGACATAAAAAGTCGTGAAGCTATTTCAGCTATACATCGAGCAAAAACCCAAAGTTGTAAGCAGGAGATAGTAAATAAAACTTGTATGATTCAAGAAGGCAGCTTTTACCCAAAAGTATTACCGAATAACTGTTTATCGGAAACCATGACATACAATAAACATTTAGGATGTTTTGTGGACGAAAAGAAATTAAGACTTTTGGCTAGTTTTTATGGCAACTATGCCAATACTAACACTCCTAAGCTGTGCTTGGACATTTGTGTACAAGCTGGTTTCCCATATGCAGGAGTTCAATATGCGTAAGTATATTTTTAGTCACTAATTAATTTTGTCCTATCTTTGTAGCCCATTGACATACAATATTTAACCTTGAAAGGTCCTAAAATTTAGGAGCTTGTATTGTTACTACTGTATAGGATTAAGTAGTTAAAAGTTCCTTTGGAATGTTATTAAGTATTCTCACTCGCTTTAGATCTACACTACCAGCGGGAAGTATGTGTGCTGCATAAATTGAATAAATCAATATATACATCTAAACAACAATGACATGGAGGAAAAGTTACAATTTCAAATAGACAGGGACCTAAATTGTGAGATAGGCAGAGGTATGGAGGTCCATAATTTTACAGAACAAACTCTATAATAATTTTATGGAATGTTTTAGTGTCATAAAGAATATGAGAGGGAAAGATTGAAGGAAGATTGTAATTGACGGTCTCGGACTAGATAAACAAACTTATTACATTCATTAAAATTAGTGGACCAAATATAAATCAAGTACAAAGATTTTGAAACTGCTAAGTTTATTTAATTTGTTGGGGATAAGACACTGATTTCTAATTTTCCTTAGGGTGAATGACAGAACGAATCAAAGAGATGGTAAAATTAATAAACTATGAAATGACTTCTGACTGAAGGGATTCCATATAAGTACATATACTATGCATTCCCTCTGTCTCCGCCCTCAACACTATTTATTATTTCAGTATACGATATATATTGTTATATTTTTTATATTCATCATGCACATAGTTGCTTTTGTGCAAATCCAGATAGCGTAAGTCTGTATGCTCAATTATGTATTGTGTTCATGTGAATAATGTTATTTATCGAGTGTATACCAATACCTTATGATGAATAAAAATGTTTTTATTTTTTTATGGTTATAAGAGATTATGCTATAAGAACTTTAGTAAAACATTAGGTAACCTTCTGAGAGAAATAACTACACACTTGCAACCCACAAATATTAACCCATGTTAATTAACAGAATGTCAGTTTCATAAGCAACAACTAAATATTGCTTTTACTAAATCATTTGTTTATGTTAATCAATACTATGTTTTATTATTTTATTATTTCAGTTCAGAGTGCTTCTGTGGTGAAAATCTTCCACCATCATCTTCTAAAACTACAGACAGGTCATGTGACATGAAATGCCCAGGAGATCCAGCTCAAATTTGTGGTGGATACTTTACAATGAATATTTTTGAGACTGGTTTAAGAAGTATGTATTTTTTATAATTTAAACATATATAATTATAACTCACATTCTGAAAACAACCAACTTCCATATTGTAATGCACGTATTTAATGCAATTTTAAAAGTTATATGGTTTTCTCATTGATGCCATTGTCAGAACTGGACCAAAGTCAAATGGCAACACATGGGAAGCACGAGCTTTCAAATAAAAAATCATCAAAATCCACTCATCCAGTTGAAGGTTATGAGGTAACAAACAAAAAAATGCAGTTGAATTGAGAACCTTCTCCTTTTTTGAAGTCTATTGAAACTTAAGTCTCCCACTTAATTTTTCAGAATTTCTGCCCCAGGTGCCTAAGTCACCTGAAGGTGAAAGTGGCCCAGTTAAAATTATATTTCTCCTTACATTAAATGGAAGAGCCTTAAGACAAGTGCACAGGCTCATCAACACACTGTACAGGACCAGCCATTATTTTTATATACATGTTGATAAGGTAAGTGTTAATAAAATTAAAGAACATAATATATCGCATTAAACTTTGAACTTTGGATATGAATCGTTAAAGATGTTAGAAAGTAACTGCCAATAAAAAAGATAAAAGACAACACTGAACTTTAAAAATAGTTACATTTCAATTTTGTTGTGATATTCAAAGAATTAAGTCATAAACTTCACAGTTGGATAAAAGAAGAGGATTTTTTTACTATTAAAGGATATTGAAAGTTCATTTCCTACATTGCTTGATGGATTAAACAGGGGGAAAGGCTACTTTACCTTAACTTCTTTTTTTACAGAGGCAGGACTATCTTCATCGAAAGTTATCAGTATTGGAAAAGCAATTTCCCAACATAAAATTGGCTCAAAGCAGATTTTCTACCATTTGGGGTGGAGCATCACTCCTTAAAATGCTGCTTACTTCAATGAAAGATTTTCTTAATTTAGAGTGGAACTGGGATTATGTCATTAATTTAAGTGAAAGTGATTTCCCCATCAAATCATTACATGAATTGGAAAATTTCTTGGCTGCGAATAAAGGATATAATTTTGTAAAGTCACATGGGCGTGAAGTTCAGAGGTTTATCAAGAAACAAGGTCTTGATAAGACATTCATTGAATGTGATACTCATATGTGGCGTGTTGGTGAGAGGAAGTTGCCAGAAGGCATAGTTATTGATGGTGGAAGCGATTGGATTGCATTGTCGCCTCCATTTGTGTCTTATGTTGTGGGAAAATATGACGAATTATTAAAAGGGTTGGATATTGTATTTCAACATACATTATTGCCTGCAGAATCTTTCTTTCACACAACACTAAGAAATTCTGAATTCTGTAAGACTTATGTTGACAATAATTTACATGTGACTAATTGGAAACGAAAATTAGGATGTAAATGTCAATATAAGCATGTTGTAGATTGGTGTGGGTGTTCACCGAATGACTTTCGGACGGAAGATTGGCCTAGAATACAAAATACGCAAAATCGACAATTATTTTTTGCTCGAAAATTTGAACCCATAATTAATCAAGAAGTAATAACGAGAGTTGAACAGTTAATTGGTTACAATGACCACTATTTAATACACAATTTAGAAGCATATTGGCAAAATATCTATGATATTGAGGATATGACCGCAAGTACTGATGATGTGATACTGACTCACGCAGAAAGTATCACTAGACACAATTCAAAAATACTACTTGACAAAAATTGTAACATAGACGTTAATGAAATAATAGAGGTCAATATGTATAAATATGCAGATATTTATAAAGGTAATCTAATTTTACATAAAGCTATAATTGAAAACGATGTTGAAGTTTTGGTCGAGTCCTGGTATAAGCCTAGAAAATATTTAGAATTCAACCTTGAAAATGAAGTAATTGATTATGTCAAAACATTCAAAGTTAGTTCGGATTATGATCAAAAAGAAATGACTTTTAGGAATATGGCAAACATTTTGGGTCCTCTCTCTGAGCCAATGTTATTATATCAATTTCTTCCGCATGTTGACAAACTAAATCTCAATTTTACTGTCATATGGGTGGATCCAGTTGGCAAGGTAGCAGATGTTAATGTTATTTACAAAGACGAAAATAATCTAACCAGTTTCATAAAACCTAATATTAAGGCACCATTATTACCAGGAGTTTGGAAAGTTGGTCTTTTTCAACAATCTACCACAATTGCAGTAACCAAGTTTTTAATAACACCATTAAGATACTTTTCCGGGAAAGAAATATCTCCTCAAGAAGTGAGCCTGATTCACAGTGGATCTCAAATATCATATAAAAATTTGACTTACATAAAACCTCATACATTTATACCAAGTAATGAGGATAGTTTGTTATTGCAAGAATTAGCCAATGCAAATATGAAAAGACTAAATCAGGACTTGATTGAATGGGTTGATCATTTATGCAAAGACTTTTATGATATTTTAGGTTCATGCATTGTTATGCCTAATAAAGATTTAAAAGACAAAATATCTTGTGGTAGTTATAAATTTCAGCACTGTATTTCCACTGAATGGAGTTCATTATCGCCAGATTTGAAAGGAACTATAGGTAAATTAAACAAGGTGACTGGAAAATTAGACAGAATATGACCATTGCTGTATATTTAGCATTTTACATTTCAAATTAGTTAAAATGTAAATAAAATTTAGTATATTAAAGAACATGTAGTAAAATTCCAATTAAATACATATACACTGAAATAGGTAGTATTTTTATAGTGACATTATATTATTATTATCTACTTGTGTATTTGCAATAAATAAGATTAGGATATTATATTTTATTATCATCTGGAATGTTATTTATTGATATTATAATGTAAAGAATGGATATTATATTGTGTGTAAATATGTAAGTATGTACCTACCTACTTTCTTATCAATTAAAATAATAAGCAGATCTTCATTTTTTTAAATATTAAACTGTGTCATCTGTGTCAAAGGATAACAGTAGCCCTATCACGTTATCGCGAACATTTTACAAACCCGTCATCGAATAACAACAGTCAAATTTTATATGAGATTTAGAACGACGCTCCATGGGCGTATCGGGAACTAAAAATCGTATAGTATAAATAAAGTCTATTTAAGTGAATTTACGTACGTAACTCAATTACTTGACGTAGTTCTTTATAGTTCGTGATAGGGCTACAGTACGTATAGGGCTTACACTTAATAAAGACTGAAAGTGTCAATATGTTGACATTCTATTATACAATTGTTTTGGTTTAGTAGGTAGCTAGTCCCTTTTATAAAAAGTTGTCACAAAGTTTTATTGTAAGTACCTACTGTATTGTTACGTGTATGATTGTTATGGATTCAAATAAATTAATATTGAAGGCAATATGTATTTGCGATTTTTTTTTAAAGCAATTCATTGAAGCTTACGTGGTAATCTTCAATAGTGGTAAATCTTGAAATAGTAAACTGTGATAGCGAAACCAATTAACGATTTTTCGTGTTGTCCTTTTATGGCACGTGGAACTACAGCAAAATTCCCTGTGACCTGTACTAACATCAAAATTTAGTTTTGACGCTGTATCCTACCTGCGTGGCAGCGTCCAAAAATGAAAAACCCATTGGGTGTGTGTTTTGCATAATATGTGCAACATAAGTAGTGCAATGTCGACATAGTGGACCTCTACTTTAAAATCGCTGATTAGCATGACCACCGCATGACGAACTGGCGTTAATACGAGTCGGACATGGCAAATTATGATTTATTCTTTGGGATAAAAATAAAACTAAATTAATCAGTGTCATTTTTTATTTTCTGCCAAACAGGATTAGTTTATTATGGTATAAATGTAATCTTGCCTTAGAAGTGTTTTGTAATTTTACTTCATTTTCTAATAAAAATAAGTTTCTAGTATTAAGTAGTTTCTGTAGCTCTGTCTCGAACATTTTACAAATCAGTCATTGAGTAGTAAGTTAAATGTATGAGATTTTGAACAGCGCTCCGTGGGCGTATCAAAAACTAAAAATCGTATGGATAAAGTCTATTATTAGTGAAGTTACGTACGTAACTCGATTACTTTAACGTAGTTCTTTATTATTTGTGATAGGGTTATGTACTGGTATCTGATAATAATATCTCTGTAGGACATTAAGATTGAACAATGCATACTGGCGTTAAATACAAGCTGTAAACTAATTTGTAGTTTACATGGTCATCAATATTTTGAGGAAATCTGAAACCTTTGAATAATTACGTCAAAATAATTATTAATCTAAGTCTGAAACATTTAGAAAGAAAAATATATAATAATATTATTTATAAGAAAAAATATAAATGCGCGGCGCGACGTGACATAATATTTAATTATTTATTAAAACGCATTAGCCAACTTCAGCAGCGTGGAGCGGCATTTTTGTTCAACTTCAAGTATGAAACGAAATCGCGCCGCAGATGATTGCTTTGAAGTTCGCTACGCAGTACTACCTACAGTACCAACCTAGCTCGAATTCGCTTAAAGTTCATTCTACCCTCAGTATATAAATCTGCAGTGTTTATGTAATTTAAAGCCTGACCAGGAAAATAAAAAACCTGGACTGAGGGCGCCTGATTTACATTTTATATTGCAACACTGTGTATAGTCATATCTCCTTGAATTGGCGTAAAAACTATTTAAGCATATTCTTCGAATAAATCTTTAATTTCATACGATTCTTTATCGTAGGATTAATAGCCTAGGATTAATTTATGCATATTGGTGAATCATTGGAAATTCAAATAAAACAATTTCTGTTTCTAGAATAATTAAAAGCGTATTTTTTAACTTAGGTTATTTATTACAAACCATAAATGGTATACTCCTTGTGTAGGTTTAATCTATATGCAACATTAATAACAGCATTTTACTAGCTTCAGGTAGTGGCTTGCATATTCAGTTGCACTGCAATAAAAAGCCTATGTCCATTCTTGGTCTATGTCCAAATGATGATAGGGTCATTATTATTTATATCTATTATTTTTTAGGTGAGAAGAACTAACAGACATACATACTTTCACATTTATAATATTGTATAGGTTTCTAATCAAGTCACGGATTAAAATAAATAAAGTAAAACAGTTCAAGCTTGAATGATTTATATTAGATAAAGATAAAAGTACTGTCTAACGTTATTCCTCAAAGTACTATTGATCATCAAAATCAGAATCTAAATATTCTATTAAATCATATGTCATTTCTTCATCAGATTGCGCCAATGGTTCTATACCAGACATATTAGAATCATTATCACTTTCAGTGCTTGTGTCACTGTCGTCACTAACATGAATGATAAATTGGTCTATTTGTTTTTCTACAGAAGCCCCTATACTTCTGTACTTTTCTTCTATTTTATTTGTATGCTCACAGCAATTTTTCCATGTCTCTTCAGTTATTTCCTAAAACACAAAAAATTAATAATTAAAAAATATGTAACTGTAGTTTCTGCCTATCCCCATGGGACAAAGGCATGATTTTATGTACGTGTGTAACTTTCACTGTAAAAGTTGGCTGATATTTACTTACTTCAAAACAGTTTTCCACAAGTTTTAGGAAGGTCTTGTTGTCAAGTGCAACATTTTTTGTAGCGACTTTCTGTTTTAATATACCCCATATCATCTCAATGGGGTT
The DNA here is from genome assembly GCA_018231225.1 of Noctuana stator. Classification (NCBI taxonomy): domain Eukaryota; kingdom Metazoa; phylum Arthropoda; class Insecta; order Lepidoptera; family Hesperiidae; genus Noctuana; species Noctuana stator. The sequence continues at coordinate 13,093 of DWQK01002063.1, forward strand.
TAGGTCACAGTGATATGGAGGAAGTCTTAAGACTTTGTGACCATGCTCCTGTAGTATGTTATCAATGACATACACTGGGTCAGGTTTATTTTTTTTTACCAAAACCAACATCATGTCTTTGGTGGCATTGATGGGATATTGAATTTCATTTCTGTTCAACCAATTTGCAATTTCTTGTTTTTTGTTAACTGCAGTTGGCGGTTTATTGAGCTGGCGTGAATGATACCTGGCATTATCCATAACAATACAAGTTGGTTCAGTCAAATTTGGTACTAATTTTTCCATAACCCATTTTTTAAAATTTTCTGAGTTCATCGCATCATGGTAATCCTGTTTTTTTTCTTTATCATTATATAATAATAATGCATTAGGGACAAACCCAGTTTTACCACCACAATGTACAACAATATATCTCTTCCCTGTAGCTACAGATTTTGACACACCAGGCTCATCTTCACTTTGCCAACATTTTGAGTGATTCAGAGAAGTGTGAATGTAGCTTTCATCGAGGTATACAATAGGCATACCACTCTGATTAATAGCTTCAATTTCTAGTAAATATTTGTCCCTCCATGCCACTATATCGAATCGCTCCATAAGGATATTTCTTTGATTCCTGCATTTTTTATAATGATAACCTAGTTTATGTAAAATTAATCGAAGAGATTCTCTGCCACCATTAAAATTTATGTCTTCTTTAAGAGCTACTAGTAATCGCTTTATAGACGGAACTTCTTTGCGGACTGTATAAAATTCTTGGATTTTATGCCTTATGGCACAAAGGTCGAAATTGTCTAAATTAATTTTCTTTTTTGATTTTGGCTTGTTCTTTTTTGGTGTCGAAAATCTAGTAGAAATTTGTCCTTCTTTTACTA
>DWQK01002064.1:0-13966 GCA_018231225.1 Noctuana stator
CCCATATTAGAGAAGACTAAAGCTAATTACATTGGGTATAGAAACAGCCTGGCAGAGTAAGATCAATCCCAGACAATCAAATATTCTTTAACATCATAATAAGCTTTCTGACATAGAGTTTTTTTAATAATTCTTTTAAATTTGTGAAAAAAGTTAATGGGGATACATACATGAGGAAGTTAATAGGGAGATTAAAGTGACCAAGACGGTTGATAAAAGATCAACTAGAACTAATGAAAATAAAGAATAGTGTAGATGAAAATTAAATCTAAGTAAAGTTTGAATGACAAAGATGAAATATCCAAATGAAAGCTAGGAAAATTCCAAACTGATTAAACTCAATAAAGCAACCACAGGGCCGTTTTAAAGCGCGAAAACATCATAATGATCATTCGAAAACTTTTAAATAGCTTTTTTCAGTAGAAGAAACTGAGGGAATCAGAGTTTGTTAACTTAATTTAAATTGAATGAATCATAATAATAATTTGAAAGATGAAAACCACGGGATCTTTAGTCTTTACACAAGAAACAAAAAAATTTTAACGATAAGCAGAACAAGTACAGCGTTATCATTAGTTTTTTATTTATGTTGGAGATGTTAAGTAGGTATAGCTCATTGAGGTGGTAGTGCAAGGCTTGTTTTGGTGCTTGGATGACATTGACAGGGGTGTAATTAGAGTTGCCAGTAAACAGTATCTCCTTACTTGTATATGGTAAAAAACTGACTTTAATGTTATGACATTAATATTAAATGTACTAAAACTAAATGTAATTTATAGTATATGATGAATTTTAATATTTGAGAGTACTATTAAGTTTTAAATCTTTTTACTATTCTGAACGTAGGTATTATCTTTATATTGAGAAAATATTCATCACTCTAAACACTTTCTTCATCTGAAAAATTGGCTTGGATTATGGTTTATCTAAATGAAATTCATAAATTTTCCGCCATTGAATTCTTAAATCATAATCATCCTCGTCCTTTCTTGTTATTCGGCTCTTGCCTGGTGAAATTTATTTTACTGCGAGATTTGATTATTCTTCCATAATTGGCGATTTTATCAATAGCTTGTAAAGAAACACTTGAAGAATAAATATTAGCAAGTATATAGGTGGAAATATTTTTTGATTTAACTTAATTTTTACATATAAGCATTATTAATTATAAATAATAATTCTTGAATAAGTAAATTGTTTTAAGTTTATATAGTGTTGGGTAATTATTAGGAGGGGACAGTGAAGGCTTCAATAAATGGCAGCATTTACGTCCTCCAGCGGCACTCGCTCACTTACCTATACCAGTCTTTGAAATGGTATGATTGAAGCGTTTTTCACCTACTAATAAAAACAACTCTCGTTTGTCATCACTTCTTATTCCTTTAAGCATGTTTTATGCTAATTAACATATATCTGAAAAAATACATAATAAAGAAAAAAACAACATGAAGCCGTACGTAGAACCTCCTCCTTTTTGAAGTCTGTAAAGTGTATGAACCTAAATTATAAAAAGTCTTTTAAATAAAATAAAAAAAAAATTAAATTATTCTGTCGTTGTTTTCAGATAATTGGTAGTTTTTACGAATGCTTAAATAATTTAAACATCTACTATCTACGAAAACACTCAGAAATATAATTCAAATGAAGAATTAGGATAAAATTTTCCATTTTAATCATGATTTTCGCAAGGGAAGCACTGAAAATTGCGAAATCGAATCACGATTTCGAACGTGAGAAAGTAATCAAAATTTATTATTCTTTTCTTCATTTCCAGCGACACGAGAAGTTATTTTAATAACAATTCGCTTTCGAATTGAACGACTGCATCATTTATTATTAGATGTAAGTATTAATGTAATAAAAATCTCGTAAGCGGTTTTTTATAAATTGAAGGAAACCAAAAAGTGGAAACAAAGTTGTATAGGTACTGTCAGATTATAAATATTTTATTTCTGAACGAATTTATAACGAAATTTTGCGATAAGGCTAATTTTATAGGTACCTATGCCAATAAAACTAGCGTGTAATTACTTTACACGCTATAATTACAATATGGTGCTCTAACGCGTCGTCATGTCAAACTATTTTGTGGACGTGTTCAAGTGAAGATAAGTTCATGTTTACTTTAATATACATTTGTTTTACACAAACGTGTTAATTTCCGAGTAGGTACAGCTTACGCTGACGAGCATTGTTTTGTCTGTACAGTCTGACGGGAGATTTCATTTCAGCGGAATGTTGATTACGTCTTCTACTATACTAATTACATTTCGGAACTCTGAAACTTGGCGTTTCTCGTTTCTTGCGAACACTGTTATGAAATCGTTTGATATGCAATCGGGCGTGTCGGGCTCATGAATAAAATTATGTTACTCGTCGAAATATTCAGTATTATCCGTCGTCAGTATAGGGGTCTGGTATTGCTCTACGGGGTGTAGTTACTTTCATTTTAACTTCCACAACGATGTGAAAATATTTCCCGGGGAGTTTATTGCTAGCGGGAGAGCTATACGGTCGAAACGGAGCCTGAATATAGTATTCAGTTGTGGCATTAAAAGTATCTACCCACCGCCCTTGCCCGCTGCTTCACTGATTGAATGTATCGTTGCGCTGAAAGTTGTATTTTATAGTTTCACCTTTTCAAACGCAGCAGAGAAATACAGAGAATGACGTGGAATATCGGAAACTTTCAAAGTATTTCTGTGCTAGTTTAATAGGTATAAGCTATCGTATTAGAATTGCGGCTATAATTTTGTAATGAATAGTTGTTACTTTATTTAAATCTTTCGCTATCTGTTTTTAAATTCTCTTTTAATATGTAATGTTATGTTTCTATGTTAGTTTATTGTTGCATAAAACTTCTCGCTGTTGCCATTTTAATATTTTGCTCTATCACTGTAAAATTATAAAGGTACGTAAACTACTTAAGTGATCGAGAAAAAAGTGATATATACTCGTAGTGCCTTCTATCTCTTACGTCGCGTGCGAAACCATTGCGCAGTCATTAATCGATTTCAAATTATTTTAAAATACATTGACAAAACCCTTAAAATATAAATTAAATAAAACTTTAAAAACTAAAGGTTTTTATGCCTATGAAACAATGTAACACATTTTATAACCATTAATCATGTTACAATTCAAAAGATTGCAAAATTTACTTACATTCAGCTCACCAATATCAACGAGTACTTAAACGTCTTTAATGATCGCAAACCAAACGGCTCCGTTACGAAGATTTGCAGCAAGTTTGTAATAATTTACTTAGCGCACGGGATCCCTAATTTATTGGAACAGTAGAACAGGGGTGAGTTCGATTGGTACAATAAATTTCAAATTTCATTATTTGAAGAGGAAGTCGCGAGTTGCCAATGGCGATTGGGTTTTCCGATCACGTCTCCATACTATTGGCGAGGATATTCGAGCCACCTGTGCCCGTACTCTATGAGGCTTTAAACACGCCTCTGCTCTCTCGATAAACCGACTGTGAAATATTCGCGGTGTACGCCTGAAGCCACATTTCCTTATGAATGATACATGCCATGCCGCTCGCTCCGTTTTCTAGCACGACGCGATCAAACTACCTACATACTTGTAGTTATTGCATAATTCGTATATTTTGTGGCGGAATCTAACTCAGTACTAGCTCGGTTTGTGACTACGAGTATATTTATATACAGCGTGATTACCTATTCAAAGCTTACCTGCAGTACATTTGGAGTGTAGAATGCATCGTAACTTAAGTGCTAGTATGCGCTTTGTAAGGTTAAGCAGTTTGTGGGCGGTAGGTGTAAAGTGCTGAGTTTCCGATTGGTGAGCTATAAATAAACATTGCAACACTGTAGTCGAAGTGTTTCGACTAAGCAATACAGTGAACTTAATAGTAATTTAGGTACTGTTTAGTCTTATTTTAATGACAGTCGTGACAGCGATAATTATATAATCTATTATAATATGAAGTGCCGTTACTTTATAACAGTATAAAATCGACAAAACAAAATTCTAATTTAAACTGCAGATGTATTATATTCGTTAGCGTTCGTAAATTACAACCAAACAATGCAACCGTTTATGATAGCTATAATCTTTATACTTACATAGATGAACATTGACCTATGAGGGGGATAGACCGTAAAAAGTTGGCGATGGCAAAGTGTGGTCGTGACCGTATCTCAAATTAAATCTCACCAACAAATCTTCGCGGGATGAGCCGCGCCAGCCACTACCATTGTTGATGCCGTGAAATATATTCAACTTTATACTAATTCTTTTTCACAATTTTACTTTGTGTTTATTTTTTTTAACTTTATAAGGTTATTTAAAAAAGAGGGATTTAAGGTGTTCCCTTTTTTAAATTTTTTTTCGTATGTTTGTAGCTCCATAATTCCGTAAATTTAGAACAGATTTTGGTAATTATTTTTTGTATTAGTATATATAGCACTATAACATAAAGTAGTTTACATAAACTAAGTAAGTAAGTAAATATGTATCTTTTTAAATAATGGCTTTACATAATTGCATATTTTTGCAAAATAACTGTGGCAATATACACAACACTAATATACAACGAAGATGTATAAAACACTGAAGTTATAAAAAAACATTGTAATAATATACTTAAACAATAATCTGTTTGACATCGTATAATTTGTAATCTGTATTATATTGTTAAAAAACTTTTTAAAGTTTCACAATACACACTGTATTCATAGTTCTTTGAAGTTCGTACCCATCCTTAAGACAAATGCTCCTTTAAGAACAAATTGGACTTTGGAGCAAAGAATGATTGTGTACGCATTCAAAGAGCGAGGATATTTTGTACTAGTGCTTTAGTAAAACGAGCACGTCAACATGAACAAAGCATAAACGTAATGTTACCATGTGAAAAATCGCGTCCCATGGTACGGGCGCGAGCTCATCTCTTGGCGGAGTCGCGGACGTAGCGACTCGCAATTTGTTACCGTACAGCCTTAAAATCCGCATTTTATTGTTCCGCCTCTCATTTTTACTCAAACGATGCCCCTTCAGGGGTCGCATTCTGCTACGAGCAAAAGTATTGTGAAAAAAAGAACGCTGTCATTTCATTTCCAGTACGACACATTGTTGGCGCGATTGTGCGGGATACCTACTTATTTTTATTGGATGGATTTCACAATTTTCGAAAGGCATTATAACTTCCATTAGCATAAAAACATAATGAAAATACGTTCGAGGATAAAAAGCGGTTTTATTATTTTGTGAAAGAAGTTGAATTTTTTAAATAGAATTCGCTTTGAGCACAATAAGTAAAGGTGTGTGGGCGAGGATTAAATCGCTTGAAAGGGTGGGTGTAAATTCTGGTGAATCGCACCTCGCTGACATATAAAGTGAAATAAATAGTGGATACCGGCGTTGCGTGCGGCGCCATCGACTGAAAGAAGGTAGGGTAACTGTCACTGCCGATTCAAGACTCGATTTTATTTAATATAAGCATAGCGAAGTAAATGATTCAGCCGCGGCCTCGGATCGGTAATAAATGATCCCTTTCGATTCGTACAAAAGCGAGAATAGTGGTAGGCACTTCGTCGCTTATTAAGTGCCGAATAACTATAGTTGTGTATACTGACTGATGAATGTTTCTTTTCTGTAAATTGAACATAAAATTTTGTGTATTTTTGTGGTTAAGACAATTTTTCGTAAACTTTACCTACGCCCATATACAAATAGGTATTAACAAAAATCTACTTGTAAACTGACGATAAATTAAAAATAACCTTATGTTAGTAACGTTACAAATTTCAGACAAACCCCAAACTTAATACTTAAAAGATTATAATGCACCTTATTATTATATAATAAATGCAACAATGTTGTTTCCGTAGAAGCAAACGAGTAAGAAAATCTGAACCAATTGATTTACAAACACCGCACAGGGTTCCGAAACATAAATCGCAGACACAGTTTCAGTCGACAAAGTGAAATAGAACAGGACTAGTCAATTTGTAAGCTGCCAAAACGAGCAATAGAAAAAACCCGCGCTAGACCCTACTGGCCGTAAATAAAACATCAAGAACAAAGTACAGACTGCGGAACGAACTTCAATGTAGAATTTATGTTATTACGAGGCGACAGAAGTGTCAATCAAGACCTGCCTAAAACGACGGAAAAAAGCATAGTTCTTTTGTACCGTTTGTGAGTAGCAAACGAGCGTGTAGGCCACTTGATTTTAAGTAGCCATTGTCATGGACATGTTTGAGATCATACGTGGAGGCGTTACTGGTTACTTATGAGGACTGAGACCGTCGCCTTGAATATACTAGTAGTGTGTTCGGCAACCACCCTCCCCAAGCAAAACAAAACACAAGCACATACTTGCTACAAGACTTGCTTAACGGATTATGAGGGCAACAATAAAATTATGGGCTTGGCCAAAACAGAATCTATTTCGTTATGATTGAAACTAATCGTTTCTGTTGTTCGTAGTTTCAGAGGGTTAACTACAAAAATATGGGAAATATTATCATTTCTATAAAAAATATTTCGCGCGTCAGATATCATAAAAGTAACATAAAATTTTAATACTTTAGCAGTAAAATCGTACGCGAACCACACGGGTCTCCCGTCAGGAGCAGTTGTACTTTTAAAAATATTACTACTTAAAATAATTAAAACACTGTTCATTAAGGGGACATTTTTCATAAACGAAACAGAGAATGATAATATAATAGGAAAATACTACTCATAGTTGATTAAAAATAACGTTGGCTGTTTATAAGGCGGGCATTGGCCGGATCCCATTCAATTCAGTCTTGTCGACTACATTAAACTGATTGCTGCAATTAGCGAATGGTGTAATTCTCGTTTTTCAACCGTCTTCCTTCACCCTCGCACCCCGGAGCGCCTCCAGGAAATTACTTGAGCCCCGCAGGTCGCGGCGACTTTCCTGGGATTAAATAAAATTGAAGAATTCGAATGAAATTGTTTTGGATTTCCTGCTTTGATCACTTTAGCTGTCAGTATTAACATCGATTGTGGCTTTCATTATGTTAAGTGGATTCCTAATCGTATTTATTTTAGAATTGGCTGGATTTTCTTTGGTCGGTGGTGACATTTCACCCAATATACCGTAGGTACTTATTGCTTTTATCTCATAAAACTTAAAGGCAATTATATATACAGATATTATTAATAATGACTAACAGATAAGAAAATGTGTTTTGTAATTCTGTATAAAAATTCTTCTTAGGTTTTAGAAGGTGTGCGCCGTGCGAGGCATAATTTTCCGCCAAAATTTTGTTGTCTTGTCTTATAAATATCCGCCGCAAGATCTCATATTTTATTACAGTTTTCATACCTTTTACGTGAAATTGGGGAAAGGGTTAGAATGTCATGGCTGTGAAATATTATTTCTAAAAAGAAAATTATAAAAATTGTCAGTGTTTATCACCTGTACGCCCTATTATAAAATGAAATACTTTAAAACAATGCATATCCCACGATGTTTGTTTGAAGTCAAGCAACGATAGTGTTACAATTCCAGCACGTACAAATGTATGTATGATCATCTGTTCTTATTTTATTTTTTAGCTAACACGTTAGGACACTTTTAGAAAAGTGTATGTTTTGGGCAAACTTGCCAGCAGCAAGCGCAAGTTTCAATTATAAAATCTAATTATACTCGAATATCCATGAATATTAAATTTAAAACAAGAATGGAATTGTAAATTCAAAGGCGTAACGTGGCGTAGTGATATATACTTGTGCATTGTCTATGAAACAATAGAAGTTGTATCGTAGTTTTGTGGAGGACACATAAATGTAGCTTTGTAGCAATAAACGCTGCAATAGTGGACACTCTTGTGGTCCTGCATAATCGTGTAACATGTATTGTAGAGCGAAACTGTGAACGACAATGCGAGGTAATCTATTGATATAACAGACTCGTTCACTAGCGTCCATTCGTGCTCAAATAAAAAACCAGAAAGTACGAGTACATCAATGGGTTTTCGATCCACGTGAGGTAACGGGCGTATTAGTGGTTACAAAAGTTTTCTTTTACACTTTGGCATTTCCATTCGATTCCATTTATTTATACCCAGAGGTAATTTTAAAAGGAAAACAGTTGAAAGGCCACTAATTTGATCTGTATATTGCTTATAAAGTTTTATTGTTGTTTCTATTCTTTCACATTATATTGTATAGTACGATCGTTAGGTATAGGTACAAAAAAAATCTATGTACGATGTTTTAGTAAACTGAAAATTGTATTCAGGGCTGACTGTACACGTTGTCACATCTATAATTTCGTAAAGTGGCTTATTATACTATACTGTAACTAGATGATATGCAATAAAACTTCAAGTATCATGTAAATCTAGTTTGTTTCTATCTATTAATGTCGCTGATCCGTTATAAAATACTTTACTACAGAAATTACCAATTAAAATGGACCAAAATAATTAACGTGTAGCATTTTTATAAACATGTTAATGTCGCATGCTAAGGACGTAAATTGAAAAATGACAATGCATGACCTTCGTAAACACCTCAAACCTGTATTGTCGTAGGCTATGTTTGTTTAAATCGTCAACTTTTAGTGCATCCATTATGCACTGAAAGTTGTAATTTAATATACTTTAGTTAATTATATACTTTAGTGGCGATAGAAATCAAGAACGAAACAGAATATTCTATTTTCTTTAATCGTTCAGTTGACCTTTACCAGGTCTTTGGTATGGCTTAGGTGAAGCACTTAAATGTAGTCACGCAGAATTAATAGACCCAACTTGTCGTCTGTCTTTATTAAGGACCTCTTGAAGAAGGTTCTCAGGTAAGCGACGCAAGGATTATGAACAAGTAACTAGGCGCTGGCAACACTCGAATTTAATGTTATTTAATCCCTGTAAGTAAATAGGACAACCATGAGTAAGCTTTGTTCTCTGAACCGGTTTTCAACGCTGAAAATTCATTTAATAGTACTAATTTGTACGGTGGTGAATGTTTCGTTTTAAAATACGTACCTAATAACATTTTTACTTGATATTTCAAATAAGTTGATATTGCGTATGTTAAGGCTACTCTGGCAAATTTTTACATATTTTAATATTTCAGTACTTTGCATTGTAAATTCTATATTAATACTAAAATGCTATTTATTAGTATCAAGTAAAAATTGAGATTTTCATTTGCCTTAGTAATTCTATGAATGTACTAAATATATAAAACATGAATATATAAAATAAATATATAAAAAACTATAAAATTATTCCATGAATATTTATTGATATATTCATAAAACCAAACTGTTATTACCTCCTTCATTATAAGCACGACCGGTGCACCGTTATTAAGAGGATATAATAATATACCTATGAAACTTTAAAGATACTTATAAACTTTTAACAATATAACTAGGTCGAACTGTGTTCAATAAACAAGGGAGATAGCAGAGTTTCACGATTTTATATATTGAAGGCAATATGAAGGAATAAAACGGCTACATACAACGAGATCATTGACATTCCAGTAGCTCGTACATTGTTGGTGGTTTCGGCAGTCATGCACTTGTCTTTTAATGTAGCATTGTGTGGCAGTAATGCAGTGGTGTGCTATCTCTTCCAATACACGTTACAATTACTGTTTGCAATTAAAAAGCAAATTAATGAATGCCATTTTTTCATTCATAGTCATACGAACTTGTCACGGCCCCACACATACGAGTAGCTTTAAATTCTAACAGTATGTAGTCAAATAATTATAGTTTTCGTTACGAAAAAACCGACTTAACAGTAATAAAAATATAACATTCTCATTTATTAAATCAGTCAGTCGAACTTTAATACCTCATACATACTACCTATAGGTAATCAAACATAATGCGGTTATGAGAATATACTTTTTACGTCTATATCAAAGGATGTAATGGTTGAAAGGGTAATAAAAGGAAACTCGAAATGCTCACACATGGAAAGCCTTTGGCTAGCAAAGAGGAACTTTAACTGGCTGTTACTTTACGTTATAACCTGGCCAGCAACTTTACTACTCCAGTTCAAATGTTGGCGGTGCGGTGCGTTAAAGTTTAGTATGCGGGCATTTTGCAAAAGTTCTCTGTCGAAAAGAAAATAATTATTATAGAAATAGCTCTGTTTACTGTTATAAAATGTATTTGTCATACAGTTGGAGAAATTGATGTAATATAAACCATATAAAGATTCAAAACATAAAGGAATGAATATAAATTAATGAAAATAGTTTAATTATTAATTTAAGTAATCATTTCCAATGTGTACTCGTATGTATGTGCTGATGCATGGTGCTTGGGGAAGAAAATTATTTTGTAAGTAGATACTTATTACCCTAGTTATGAGTAATTCAGACAGACACAATAAAAGGCTGTAAATTTAATACACCAAACAGGCACGCAGGTTTGAAAATAAACACGCAACACCATATTATATAAGTCTAAACGTTCATGTTTATATTCGAAATAAAACTCGTGTAAAAGAAATGAAAAGAGCCGGCATTTATCCAGGTATCTAGTCTGACATCCGGTTTATTCCAGGGATGAAGTTACGAAGAAATAGACGTAATAAAATATACATTTTACGACATCGCAGGGAAAATTGCTACATAAACCGCAATTATTTCGGAGGAAGGGCATCACAACAATATCGCAGGGTAACGTGTTACATTGCATGTTTCCTTGGGTTTTGGTAAAGATATATGATAATATGTTATAATATAGTTTAATATGTGATAATGTAAAAAATATTTTTAAAGTTAAGAATAATAAAATAAATTTAATATAAACTACTTTTACCTACTTTTGATATATTTATTTTTTGTTTGTCTGGAAGAGATAGCTGTTTTTTAAGATAGCTGCCTACTGATCAAACTTGTAATGTTGTTTTGTGTATTTAATATATTTTATTATTAGCGTACAATAAACAGGATTTTGTTGTTGTTTGATCTAATAATGAGCCATTGCTTTGTCGTTGTGATCATTTTATCAATTATTTTGATCGTGTAACGTAGGTATTAAAGTGCCTGATATTTGTAAAATACTTATTGTTTTACAACAGGTAACATTAGATTGTGAAACATTAGATTGATGATATATTAAGTTGAAATTACTAGCAAATGTGAGTCTCAGATATCTTGTTAGGACAGGCGTTCCTTCGTTACATATATTATTAGGTATATTATACTTACCTATGTACGAGTATGTATGTAATAAGCGGCAATCTATAGATGCTGATACACGGACCACAAACAAAGAGGTCGCAGGTGCTTACTTGACTTAAATGAAAAGCCTCTCATTATTCGTCTATACCGCAAATAAATCCGCTGTCATTCACTGAAAAACTCTGTTCAAATCTGAAATGTTCTTTGGAGACATTGTTTTATCTGGCTCTCGAAATAAAATTCATAATGGAAGCTTTGTTTGTGCTGTCGTTTTTCAGGTAGCGGTAAGTATAGTGGAATAATCCTGTTGTACTTAAAAATCGCATCTCGGGCTATTGTTCGTCTCAACAATGGGTAACTGAACTGGTGGCTGGTGAAAGAAACAATGGGATACAAATTTATAATGCAGTCTGGAAATGAATCACGTCACGCTCGCCTCCTTCGGGCTGCCCTGAATGGAAATGAAAAACAAATGCTGGCTCGCCGTGGACAAGAATATAAATATGTTCGCATAATTAATCCATTCTTCAATTTTTATCTCGTGCATTTTGACTTTCTGACTTCTGTTGTGTAACGCAACGAAAGTAATACGGTGAGATTTTTTGAATTTGGTAATTCATGTCCATCATACAGGGTTTTTTTTGGAAGAATACTTACTGATAAAAGCTCGTGGAACTGTCTCTACAAAACCGACCTAAGGATGCAAAATTTTCTCCGCGAGTGGGATTTGAACTCACGATCATCCTATTAGTACCGGGACGCCTTACCAACTAGGCCATCATGGGTCTTACCTATCGCTTCGAAATTTTTGCAACCGTTCGTCTTACCGTGACGTCTTACCGTATCGCTGTGAACGATATTTTAAAAAATTAAAGTTATTGGTCGATTACAGAGTAACTGTACAGAGTAGGTACCTATTCTGACTCTTTCAGTATTTACTTGCGTTCTGGTAAAAAAACTCCAATCAGGAAAAAACGGCATATGGTTCCTAATATGCTTATTATGTCAAAAATATTTCTGTCGGACAACTTATGCTGTCTGCTTTCGCTATTGCTTTTTGCTTCCGAATAACCAAACCCAAGATTATCTATTGCGGTGCACTATAATCATTCCCTGTTGTATTTACTAAATTGTAACATCGTAGTATAAATGCATTAATTTGGCTACAATTGCACATCGGGGCGATATTAACGCAACGCCATGAATAACGCGCAACGTGTCGCGATCCGTCGCAAATGGCCCATACATCTGGCTTAGTGGCGCGAACGACCAATAATATGACGATTGCTCTCTACGTTCAAATTATGCAACAAATACAACGATACACCGATGTATTAGCTATTATTGATAAGCTATAATATATGTACTCGTATTTACGAAATAATCGGCGAGTTTTCGTCTGGAATTTGTAATTTCAATCACATATTCCAGAATCTATGTTTCGGTTTAGTAGTAGTTTTAAATTGTAGATAAACCTTTACTACTATGTATATTATTATCTACTACGTATTGAGGAGAATTGGGATTAGTCACAAAATATGGTTCAGCACTTTTAGTGCTAGTAGGTAGCATTTTAAATTAACTTCAACATTATAAAGTGCTACAAAATTACCTCTATATGTAAATTAATCTTTAATTCTAAAATGTTAATATTATGAAAGTACCATCAAGCAAAATTACGAGTATATTAGTATTGTCTTAAACCATGAAACGGAAACCAAGCGCATCTTCTGAATTGCAAATAGGTATATTGCACAGTTGGTTTTAATTATATCATGGACAGTGGCAAATATTGCATTCTGTTTAACGTGTATATCCGGATATTGCCAGTGTAAATACAATTTGTGAATAACCATTGCATTAAAGCGATTAACGCATGAGTTATGTAATTAATCAGGCTTACCTATATTAATTGCAAAATCCATTCGGAACACGTAATATCCGATAGCTGTTTGAAAAGTTAAAAGGAATTGTATGCTGTGCATTTTTATTATATGACATTTAAGCTGTTAGAAAAAGATCGAGGATCTCCGTACATAATATATTATAGTTGCGCTCGACAGAGAGAGATAGAGAGAGAAGGAGGGAGAGAGAGAAAGATAGTGAGAGAAGAAGGCAGAGAGAAAGGTAGAGAGAGAAGAAGGGAGAGAGAGATAGAGAGAGGAGGGAGAGAGAGAGAAAGATAGAGAGAGAAGGGAAAGAGAGAAAGAGAGAGAAAGCGGGGAGATAGAGAAAGAGAAAGAAAGGGGGGAGAGAGATGAATTGAGAGAGAGAGAGGGAGTTGGAGGGGGCATACCGCTTTATACTTGCTTGTTAATTTTTAACATTCAACTCTTGGTGCTAGAAACGTTTAGTAATAAAAAAAAATTATAATTTGTTTCAATAAAGATGACCAATGATCTATTCTAGCTTACTTCTGTATTTTTATATTTATATACTACTAAACGTACAAATTTGTATTAAATTATATACATACCTAACTCTCATAAAATGAGATAAATTGTATACGAAAGCTCTACCTAATATACCTAGCTAATGACATACATTTTCAGAGTTGGCATGTTGTGATACATTTTCGTAAATAAATTTTTGGTGGAGCAGTGATACTGCGAACCGCAGTTTTGATATCTCTATCTAGTGGTATGTATAAGAACGTACAAACATGAAGTGTCTCGTTATTCGGCGTCGAGCGCGCGCTGCCGGCGTCCGGAACTAACAGCCTTCGAGGCTGTAAACGTCTCCAACGCCTGACTTTTGGTGATTTACTTCAATTTTATGTGTCGTCTCTACTGGGATTTATATT
>DWQK01002065.1:0-13962 GCA_018231225.1 Noctuana stator
AGCGTAACGTGCTCGATGCGTACACGCTCGATGCGAATGTTACATTACACCTCGTAACGTTGGTCAGTACCCACCTTTATACGTCGGAATCTCGACGCGCTCGCTGTACGCGCGTAGCGCGTGCGAATCGAGATACTCAGAGCTCGTTGTTGCGTTCAGTATACGCGCGTTACTTAGCGCGAGTGGACGGATTCGTCAGTGAAATTAATTATAAACATGGAGAAAGATTGTTTCGATACAGAGTTATTTATCGACGAAATTGAAAAACGACAAGCAATATGGGACCTGAGTTCGGCGGACTACTCTAATAGAAATAAAAAACGGAGTGCATGGGAAGAACTTGTTATTATTTTTGGAGAAAATGACGACACAGAGGAGAAGAAAAAAAAACTTGGTAAGGGAATTTATTTTTACGTTAAATCATTTTGTGTTGCCAAGGTAGTTTACCCTCATTCATAAAATAATCGGCAAATGTGTCCCTCGTATTTAAGGACCGCATGTTTGGTCTTACAGTTGTACAGTTCAAACTGCTTAATGAGCTTTGGAACAATGTTTCATCAAATCTGAACCCATCTCTCAATCTGACATAATTATGCAAAACACAACAAGCTTTTAATATAGCATATGCAAATTCTATGTTA
Source organism: Noctuana stator (assembly GCA_018231225.1). Taxonomy (NCBI): domain Eukaryota; kingdom Metazoa; phylum Arthropoda; class Insecta; order Lepidoptera; family Hesperiidae; genus Noctuana; species Noctuana stator. Next base: position 642 of record DWQK01002065.1, read on the forward strand.
ACATTAAGTGGTCTGTGAAGAATCCTCCATTTATTTGCCATTATTCCAAAACAACATTCAATATATCGCCTTGCCCTCGACAACCGGTAATTAAAAATTCTCTTTGTTTCTGTTAATTTTTTACCACAGTATGGTCGCATTATATTTTCTGACAGACTGAATGCCTCATCACCCACTATAACAAACGGCATGCACTTGGGTCTTAATAAGGATAATGGTTTCGGGTCAGGTATATTTAATGTTCCATCCACCAATTTTTTGTAAATAGTTGAGTTTTTAAAAATTGTGGAGTCGTTACTTTTACCATATGACCCAATATCGACAAATATGAAACAATAATTAGCATCACACAGAGCTAAGAGAACTGTAGAGTAAAAATGCTTGTAATTGTAGTAAAGTGATCCGGATTCTATAGGTTTTATAATTCTAATATGCTTTCCATCTATAGCTCCAATGCAGTTTGGAAAATTTGTAAACTTTTCAAACCCTTCAGCAATTAGTCGCCATTCGTCTTTTGTTGGTTCTTTCATAATTACGGGTTGTAACTTCTTCCATAAAATATTACAGGTTTTTAGTACTAAATAAGTGACAGTAGATTTTCCCAATCTATATGCATAGTGTAACTCTGCAAAATAACAGCCGGTGGCCAAATACCTGAAACAAATTATTTTATTAATAAAATATTTTTTTTATTTTCAGGGCTTTTACTTCAGAAGAAATGGAAAGGACTTCGTGACACTTTTGTACGAGAATTAAAAAAAATTAAAAATCTACCATCAGGTTCTGGGGCTGCTCCCTATAGTAAATACCTTTATTTTCAAAGATTGATGTTTCTTGAGGGTTCAGTATCCAATAAACCAACCGAAAGTAATATTACGATAACGACAAATTCGTCTGAAGCCTATGATGATATAGATGATGTTGGTAGGCCACCACCAAACCAACCAAAAGAGTTTCGTAAAAAGAAAATGAGCCCAGCTGATACAGCATTTCTCAATGTTATAAAACAACAAATTACTTCAAAATCACAGACCATGGAGCAAGATGACGATAAATTATTTTGCTTATCCTTACATAAAGAACTACTGAAAGTGCCCGAAGAGAATCGTATTGGTGTAAAAATTGAAATGATGGCATGTTTACAAAGAGCTCAGCAACAATTTTCCACAAATATTAGTGCAGTTAATGAAAGGCAAACATTACTGTTGCGGTCAGCGCCTGATCCACATAAACCGTCAATCAACTACCAAATCTTACAACCAATAAGAAAAGTACCATATGATCAGATGGAATATGATCCAACATGTCCTTCTATAACACCGGTCGCTAAACAACCCAGATATGCAAATAATGTGTCACAAGCAGATTTCACCGCAGAAGAAATGTCTCCAAATAATATATATTCACCTGCTTCAATATCATCGCAAGATTCAGATTACCTTGAACTATTCCAAAATAGACAATAAAGTCTTTTAAGTTTCTATTTTTAAATAAACTCTAATTTGAACACAATGTTTTTGTATTTTTATCAAAAATGCTATTACAAAATTACTTACCTTAATGTAATCACAAGTTTTTCTTCAGCCGTAACAACGTCTCTTATCACATAATTTTCAGATGGTGCTAAGTCATCCTTTACAAAGTCAAGTAATTTGTCAAAAGTATCAATTGTCATTCGGAAATAGTTGAAAAACTTTTCATTGTGTTGTCTTAAATTTGGGTACAAAGTTATAAACATGCTGTGGGTCATTCTGTCGCGTAGAATTGGATGCACTCTAAACCTTCTGTTTTCCGTTTTCTTGCTCTTTTTCCATCTGCGATATGCGAGCCACAATACAACTGCTTCGTCCAAATCCATTTTATTGACTGACTGAAACCGGCCCATATTCTTACGCGCGTAGTTCGCGTTATGAGAACGCAACCAAGAATTGTTTCGCGCGTATGCACACGCGCGTAATTCGCTCTATCTGAACGAAGTCTATAACTTGAAATTATCGTTTAATTCTATTCTTACAGGGTAACGAAGAAAACAGAATTGCTTCAGAAAACACTCTCAGTTTGAACGAAACAGGAAATACTGTCACTGTAAATGAAACTACGGGCACGCCTTTCGCCACCCCAAAACCATTTCGGAAAAGAAGACGGCCTGAAGTAGAACAAGATCCAACACAACAAGAAGCTGTAAATATTTTACAAAGAATGTACGAATCTAGAAAAAGCAGGGATGAAAATGACGCATTTGGAGAGTATGTCTCGATGAAACTGAAACAATTAAAAAACAGTCATGCTAAGAATACTGCTCAACATCACATTAACAATATTTTGTACAATGCGACAATGGGACAATATGATTTTCCAACAACCTTTACAGACCCAACCGCTAGTAGTTCCTGGGGATACAACTCTGAACCAAATCTATCCACTTTTTCGGAAAATAATGCTGACTGTAGCTCGAGAGGATACTACACCGCACCGAGTCCCTCGGCTTCATTTGAAACCAGTTCTTCGGATAAGTCCAGGACACATACTCGTACCAGCGCAAGAACACAGAGTCCGTCTAATTTATCGGAATCAAGCCAAGATTCGACCCAATCATTAAACGATTTGTTGGAATCAATCAAAAATTAAAAAATAAATGTTTGGTTTGTTAATTATTAAAAAAATTATTAGTAAGGTAAGGTAGGTACCTACCTAAAGTATGATTAGATTAGATCATATTAAAAGTAAATAAAAAAATAATTAAAAATGTTGTTTGACTTACCTGTATGTATTCCTTTAAAACCTCATTGAGAGCCTCGCACACTTCTGGTACGATAATAGATATCACTTGGTCTGACAACTTGAACACATTTCCAAGACTTTTATAACTGCTACCAGTTGCCAAAAATCTTAACGTTACCGCAAGTCTTTCCGTCACACTTACAGATTTTCTAAATGTAGTGTCTCGTTTGCCTATTTTTGCCCCAATTAAATTTTGTAGATATTCAAATTCGGAACTGTTCATTCTTATAAAATCTTTTAAGCAACCGTCAATACCCAAATCTTTGAGATAGTCTGTGGCACTATATTTTCCTCTAGCTTTTAGCGTTTGGCGCATCCAATAAGAGCGCTTTTTCTTCTTTTTTGAACAAAAAATAAAAGCTATTCCAATGAGCAAATCTTCTTCCATTTTCGTGTAGACGTCCTCGGCCCTCAGAAGGCGAAACCAAACTGCGAGCCAATACTAGATGTTATAAAATGTTTAAACATTTTCCATCAATGTAGGAGCACTTATAACATGTAACAGTTTCTAACAAAGTGCAACAATTGTTAACATTTGTTAGTAAATGTTTTGGTGTTATAAAATGTTTACAAACATTTTATAACGGCAATGTGGGAGCACCGTAACGGCGGACGTGCCGGTTGGCAAGAGAGCGAAAATAGCCACCGTGGCGTTAACACCTATGTCTCATGTCTCAATAATATTATAATTATGTATTGTAAATTAATTTGTATAATGTAATAAATTATGTTTTGATAATAAACAGGTGGAGTTGACCAAATGGATCAGTCTATCAGCCTTTATCGGATTTCAATAAAAGGAAAAAAGTGGTGGTGGGTTATATTTACCTATTTGTTAGATATGGCGATATCAAATGCTTGGCGACTACATGTTTTGCTCAGTAAAACTAAACAAGAGATAACTTACATGGACCAGTTATCTTTCAGACGAATTATTGCACGAACTTATTTACGTCCAACGAAAACTAAGAGCCGTCCGTCATCCTCAGCGGCACTAGGGGGTCGGAATAATAATGGTCATAATCCTGAACGGATGGAAAACCCATTGCGATGTGTTATCTGTCACCAAAGAATTCGCTGGCGTTGCGAAATATGTTTGAAAACGCTATGTGTTGAACGACCTTGTTTCAAACAATTTCACTCCTAAAGCGCCCATTGTACACGGATGAGTACACCCCTAAAACTTGACATGTAAATATATTTTTTTCATTTTATCTTCTTATATAGCATGTTTTATCCCTTATGGACTAATAAACAGAAAAACAATAGAAAAATATACTGCAGTTTCATTTTGGGCGTTAATGGGTTAAGTCAAGTTGGGAACGTGTGGAAGCTGAATTCCTCACTGCAACAGCGTTGATTTCAAGAGTGCCAATTGACAAGTTTTCGAACCCAATTTCAAAATTTTGAAATAGAGCGTCAAGAGTAGCCCTACCGGTTATGACACTAGTTATGACAATGATAAACCGAGTGCGCGATTTAATAGAACGGCGCCTCCGGCGAGGGCGGGGCAGGCGGTCCGATGCTACCTGTCGTTTGTTTATCATTGTTTAACAGAAAGTGCTGCGTCCCTGGATGTGTAAATAGTGTGATGATGATACGAATTTGCATAACGTAAACGCAAAGAAATTTTTTTACAAGAAAAAGATAAATATTGAAATCGCAAAATAAACTTTCATTTATTACAACTATAAAGAGTAATCGTATACATATTACATACCTATATATTTATATATTACTAGGTCCAAAACCAATCTTTAGATGGCGACACTTGTCATTACCCATTAAAATCACAGAGTTAGACCAATTTGTCCAATTTAGGGCCTCTACGAGTAGCAGCCCGTTTTGGAATGAGGGTCGTTTATTTCAGGCGCCTTCTTACTGATGATGAGTCTAAGGCTTAAACTCATCATCAAAGTGACATAAAATTTCCTCACCTAGAGCAAAAGGAATGGTGGACACTAGCGGCTTTTTTGACTGATATTACTATGAAATTCAATAGTCTTGATTTAGAGATGCAAAGACCTAACGAAATAATTAGAAATAAAGTATTCGCATTTGAAGCTAAACTGCAATCTGTTGTTGATTTGGCTAAGGCCACCTTTCTGAAGTCTGCTGGAAAAGGTTAGCAAAGGCATCTGAAGCTTTCCCAGACCTGCATGAAAATGTAATTAACTGCTTCGGATGTGGATCTCCAGGTGTCTTCCGCAGTAATTGCAACACCTCCAAAACCCATCGTATTTTACACTACCCTGGTAGCGGTAGGAACTATAGCTAAGATTCCTTACAATTGAGGTGTCAATCAGGGGTGAAAATGGGTACGGATTAGATACTGCTGCCCGTTCCAGCATTGCTGGCGTGCAACTATATAGAACGCTAGAAAAAATGCTATTTAGTCAACAACAGACCAAAATCACTTCCGCAGGTAGGAATGTAAAAACCACGGTGAACGTGAGTGGTGGAGTGATTTTCGGTAAAAGACAACCGCACATTCCTAGGGATAGACTTCCTGGAAACTGCAGGAATTGTCCTAAATTTACCACAATGAACGTGGTATTTTACGAGTATATGTGAGTCCAACAGAGTGTATGACTTCGTACAATTACGGGTTGATGCAAAACTACCACTTAAAGCTGCTCAGAAACTAAACCTTTAGTCACCTGTAAATAAAAAGACTAGCACGGAACCAATAACGGTTGTTTAAAAATGGGCAAGTTGTCCACTCCACAGAACTCAACATGTTGTCCACTCAACTTGTGGCGGTGTACTTGACACCGCTAATTCTCAATCGATTAACTATTAATTTTCTTATAAAATTATTTTTACAGATTTGTGATTCAGATCTAAATATTTTATCTGTGGACACATCATTTGGTAGTGCTACACATAATAAACTTAAAAGGGGACAACCCAGCATGGTGTTTTTTGTTCGTGTGGAAAATATACCTACTCTTGGTACAAGTTAAATGTGATTTTACTATAACACACATATACTTAGCGGAATGTGGCCCAAAGTTAAAAAGAGCGGTACCAAGAGGCGAACTCAGCGAGAAATTGCGGAAACTTTAAGTGTAACGCGAACAACTCTGCGGTATGCCTTGAAATGGTACGGCCAGACGGGCCTCTATACAAGAATACCAGATACTGGCGGAATCATGTGCACATCAGCCCGAGATGACCGCTTTATTAGAATTTCGATTCTGAGAAATCGTTTCCTGACTGCCGTTGAGATACGACAGTGCCTTCAAACGGCAAGGTGTCAACGCCATTGAACGATAAGGAGGATAGAGGATCGTAATTTACGTGTTTGAAGACCAGCCCGAGGCCTAGAACTGCTCCAGCACCATCGAGTAAGTCGGTTAAGGTTTGTTCGCGAACATGCAAATTGGAATCACGAGTAGTGGAACAAAATTTTATGAACTGATGAATGCACAGTAGGTTTAAAAGCTCCAGATGGCCGGGACCGTGTGTGGAGAAGGCGTGGAGAGCGATTTCTTCCAATCACTACGAAGCAAACAGTGAATTTTCACGGAAGGTCTGTTATGCTTTGGGAAGGAATAAGTTTAAGAGGGTCGTACTGAGTTAGTGGTTGTTGAAGGTGGTCTGACACCCGCGCGATACATTGAAGACATCCTTCAAGACCATGTTATGCAATACATGGGGTTCATTGGGAGCGCAAATTTTGTTTTAATGCAAGATAATGCCCGACCTCACACCGTATGCGTTTTTGATTACCTTTCGCAGGTCGGCATTCGGAAAATGGAGTGGCCCGCAAGAAGCCTAGACATGAACCCCATAGAACACGCCTGGAACATGTTAAAAAGAAAAATTAGAGTGTCCACCCTCCACAGACCCTCCATAAATTATAAACCGCTTTGGTAGCTGCCTGGCAAGAAATTTCACAAGTGGACCTAAAAAACATCATCCTCAGTTCGTATGTTTGAGTAAGATCCAACAATCTCGACAATCGTCATTGCACGACGGCTTGGCATCGCGCAGTAAAAAGTATGGCACACACTGCACAGAGCAGGACTCTACCCATATCACTTGACTACCGTATAAGTCATCGAAGAACGCGACTCTGCGAGAAGAATAGAATTTTGCAGATTCATGTTAAATGCCGATATGGAAGATACCAACCTCCTATTAAAAATCTTGTGGACCGACGGGTCTAAATTTGACGGATGGAATACCAAATTACCACAACATCAATTGTTGGGCACCAAAAAAAGATCGTAATACAAACAAAAAAAAGTCTACAGGAATCGCAAAGAAGATTTTCCCTAATGTATGGATGGGGATTATTAAGGATAATTCGATTGGCTCTTTTTTCCTGCCCAGCAATTTGAATGGTGTAACTTATGAACATTTTTAAAAAAAGAACTTTACGATCTTTTATGTGAGTTGGCCCTTGCAACCCGCCGAAACATGATCTACTAACACGATGGGTGTCCCGCACATTTCCGATTAAGTACACGCAGGTGGCTCAATCGTCACTTTCCGAATAAATGGATTGGAAGAGAATTACCTATTCCATGGCCGGCGAGGAGTCCCGACCTGACTCCTGTCTCCTGAACGGCGAATTTTAAATGTTTTTTTTTTTGGGTGTTAGGCCGGTTGCTTGACGAAGAAATTATACAAATGTTGGGTAATGGCGATGAATCCGATATCGAGATTTTTAAAGATTCGGGCTGCGAGGAACCGCTTTTCAACCCAGCTGTCTTTCATAATTTAGATTTACCTGAAGATATCGCTGATAATCAACGAGACGACTAGGTGGAAGGTAGTCAAGCACTAAACACATCTGTACTAGGTATATGTATATACAGCCTGCATACGTACCCTGAACGATCAGTTAAACCAGTAAGAGAACCAATTGAATACATGCAAGAATACTTTGATGATCAGTTTTACGATATGGTTACTACTAACACAAATTTATATTTTTTGAGAAAGACAGGGAATGAACTCAAAACTTCAATGTCGAGAGATGCAGAAACTTTTTGGTATCCATGTTTTAATGGGGTGCATTCCAGGCTGCCTATGATTGGTTCTCTGGACAAAATAACAAGCAAAATGAGCCGTAATCGATCGACTTCAATCGACGTCGATCGATAGTATCGATCGATTGGTCTAGTAACACCCTAAGAACGAAACAAAAAACCTTGTAAAAAGCGGTCATCACTGACTGACGCGGCTTGGACTGAGTCTATATATGTCAACCATCACTGACCAACACGGCCTGCACAGAAAACTGCGTTATTTTCTCGGCAAAGAACGTGGGCAACGAAAATGGGTCCCAGTGGAACAAGTCATGCAACATCTGAAAAAACATTATCTGCATCGTTGGAAATTTCAAAATTGCAAATTCGAAAAAAGCACACACAACCGGCGAATCTCTAATAATGCCTTGTATACTCAAAATTGCAGAACTTTAGGACAGAAAGCCCAAAAGAAAATTCGTGAAATACCACTTTCAAATCACACAGTAAAGTCGCGAATTCAAAAAATGTCAACTGATGTTTAAGAACAAGTTATTGACAAGATGAAAAGTAGCCCTTATTTTGCATTACAATGTGATTAATTAACTGGACGGACTGATACATAAAGAAACTATTGTCAAGTTTTGCATGGAACAAAGTCGCCGATAGGTAGGTCACCTGGAAAGAATGGGTGACAGCAAAAGTCAAAACCAATCTTCAAGTAGATCCTGCAGTAGCGAAGACCCAGCAAGCGATGGTAAGGCGTAGAGGATTTGCGACTAATACGCGAGATAACTTGGAAAAATGAAGTCAGGGACAGGACAGATAGATGACAGGACAGGTAGGTCCACAAAGGGTAGGAAGTAAGTATAAATTAATACAGTAACTTTATTGTGTCAAGTAAATGCTTATATAATTTATATTTAAGACTGCGCTTACCTAGCGGGCTATGGGTTACAGTAACCAACACATACGTCCAACGCATAAGGAAGGAGGTTCCTGAGAGGGTTTATTACTACTCACGAGCACCGAGATGATGAAAAAAATTTCTCCCACATCCAAACCTTCCGAACCGAAACATAAAAATTTGACACAAAAGTTGTTTCACAGCAAGTAACGGGGACAATAGAACCTCTGCTGTACATTCATAAAGATTCTGCTTCCAAGCTTGCTACAGCCATTTTCAAAGCACCATCTCTGCTGACATTGCCACCGATGAAGCCTGTACTGTGACAGAAGACACATCCATCTATACCGGCTGTGTCGCTTAGTATCTCATCACGAACGCCCCACCAATTCTTGTGCAGTGGTTTCCTGTAAAGAAGGAAAATGGAAACTCAATTTTTAAAATGTCAACTAGAATTATTACAATTGGGATGGTAGGTAGGCATAGAATACATAATTTATTTTAAAACATGACTAAAGAGGAATTTTTAAAATACTGTTAAGAATTGACTGAGTTATAGATGTACAAATAATCCCTGTTTTTTAAACAAATTTAAAAGTACTGTTAAAAATTTTTATGTTGAAAGGCATTTTATGACATGACTAGTTAAGTAATAACAAAGTCTGGGCTTTAAGCTAATTGCCAGGATATTTCTACAGCCAATGTAATAATTATTAACTTTATAAAAGAAAAATAATGAGCAGCCATTTTTAGAATTCCCCTGATATGTAGGCGAATTAAATGAATTTTATAATAATTTACATCTTACTTGCAATCATAGAATAATGTTGTTTCATAATCTATACTTATAAATCTTATGATAAATCTGTAGAGTGGTCAATTCTGTTCATGAAATATATTTCCAAAATAACGATCAGGGGGTGATTAGGGATTGATACTGATGCCAAAAATGCAATCAGTAAAATTTTTGTTGGTCTGTCCAACCGTTATAGAAACAAAAACTACTCGACCGATTTTAACAAAACTTGGTACAATTATTGTTCATGCTCCTGAACTGGTTATAGTATACTTTTCATCACGCTATAATCAATAGGAGCAGAGCAGTGAAGGGAAATGTTGGGAAAAAAATTTTAACGGGTGAAACTGTGGGGCATAGTACATTACTTCGAAAAATTAAAAATTTGGTGTAATAAAAACTTGAAACACACATACCTCGTAAAAAAACTAGAAGGATTCACAGGCACTGCCTGAACTCTCCAACTATTCGGTTTATCATTGAAAATTACATATTTAATTTGTCCAACGCCCATCTCCTGCTCCAAATCAAACAAATGTTCCTTCCACGGAAACCGTTCTTTGAACTCTAGTATCTCACCAGATTTGTGTACTTGAAACCTGTCTTCTAATGCTGCTTTAACATAATCTCTAGCAGGTAACCAAACAGAAATAAAATGGTTAACATTATGAAGAAATTCTTCGCCAACTAGATCCATAGCTTTCTTGAAGATCTCATCAATATTTACTTTAGTATCAGAGTTCCATTCCGGGTTTAATCTGCTAACACGAGCGCTCAAATGCGTACGGATTTTGTACCTTGGTTCTTCATCTGTCATTGGCACTCCGTTGTCTATTGCGTCCATTTCTTCAATGAAGTTTTCATAGACTTTCTTAAAGATGATTTTTACGTCTGTTGATGTCAAGGAGTGGTCCTTCGGAGCTAGAGTTTTTATGACTTGCTCGCCGTAATAGGCGTATATGAGACCGGCTGAACTTAATCTGTGGAAATAATAAAATTGATCATTGAAAAAGAAAAGAATAAGATTTAAAAAAACGCAGAATGGAGGTGAGATTACTCATTCTAGTAGTGGCTAAGTGATAAAGTTATTATTATTATAATATTAATATTATAATAATAATGAAAGCTATTGCAAGCATGATACTCACTTAATCTTATACTTATCCCCCAGATCTGGTTTCAAAGTACTCAAAGTCTCGTTAAATTCCCTCTGATGATGGTCATAACGAAGTTTTTCATGGTTGAATTCAGCACCTACATCTACAACAATGTCACATGTGTTAAGCTTTGCCATGTCCCTCGTTCGTACAATCTCAGCATCTTTGTACTGTGGAAGGCGCTTTAGCATGAAGCAAGCAAGCACTTCATCACAATGGAAGACACCATCATGAGTACCAATCTGAAAAGAAAAAATATCATTTTTTAAAAAGAAGTACCTAGCATACTAGTGTGCAAATCACCCATATTCAATACTGTTTAATAACAAACAATATAAATATATAGAATGCTTTACACTCACAGCCCCACGCAAATACCCAGACAGGGAAAATAAATCTAAATTCGTGATTAAAATTTCTGCCTTAACGGGAATCGAACCCAGGATCAGTAAGCTTTTAGATTATTTATTTCTATTATTAAATAATTTATGGATAGTGTCGAGTTGTGGATGCCGCGATAACTTTAGTTGATGCCACCATCTTGCTTGTCGTGGTTGTGAAGCAAGTCTTCCTTGTGCTGCCAGACACACTATACAACCATGTCAGTTTTCGTGCTTAGCAAAACTTCCACGTATGATCTCAGATAGGACTTCTCTCCTATTTGAGGTTGGACATGCCTACTTAACATCATGCGGTAAAAAAATTAAGACACGTTTCACTAACCTTCATAGTTTCAAACAGCCCGTGGAATTTGTGACTTGAGCTTAAAATTTGGGGTTTTATAAAGTTCTTGATACCTACTTTACAAAGAAAACTTAAACTCATTACAATATTTAATGCAATTTGGAATTCTTAGTTTGACGGATTCAGAACCGGACCGGCACAAAAAATATTCAAGTAGTCAAACGTTGATTTTATCAAATTATCAATGACAGTGACACCAAACATTAAATACAAGAGTATATTTATAGATAACACTACCGTATAGTATATGACCGGGTGACTGTGTTAATTTAATATTAAATACATTGTTTTAAATTAAATGTAAAATTAACGGCGACGCACAGACTACAAAGAATGTACGACGAGTACGACGACGCCTTCGGCTAATGGCCATCAGCATTCGGCTGATTCGGCGGATATTTCGGATTCGGCTAGACATCGGCCATATTTAAAGAACCATAGACTTAAGACTACATAGAATGTATAAAGAACTAAAAGAAGACGTCAAGTCAAAGACTATGACATGTAGGTTTGTAGACTTTGAAGGTATCTATGAATATTGTATATCCTGTATTGAGGATTCATATTCATAAAAACAATATTGACATTATTAAAGCTGCCAAGTAATTGCTTTGAATTAAAGTAACAATTTTTTTTATAACTAAAACAATATAGTAATAAAGTAATACTCTTATAACTTGTAAACTTTATAGACATCTATCGAGATTTGGCGGAACTACATCGGTATTGAGTTATTACTTCATATCACTAGAGGGGAGGACTAGCTACAGCAAAAAGGAGGTGATACCTCTTTGTATTATTTATTTTAACAATTTAAGAGAATTTGTGTGTTTATTTTTGAGAAGATACAGTATCATAATTTCACAATATAATGTTGTAATAAATATTAAAGCACAGCTTTAATGTGCCACTAAAATAATGCGAAATAAAAAATTGCGATACGTAAATGCGAAGATCAATTGAGATTACCTAAGCGGTTCCAGTGGAACGGTAAGCCGAATAAAATTTTTATCACACTCACACAATAGTGTACTCGTTAGAAATGAGAACGAGATGCAACGGTGGTTGTATCTAGTACCTAGCTACCTCACGATCTCACTAGATATCAAGACAGTAAGCTTACGAAATTAATTCTTTGAAAGCAGCCAAATCTAACGACAGCGACTAAGTCAACCCATGCATACTGTTCGGGCGCAATGCGGAGACGCGACCGTGCGGCAACTGGAGTGGAGTATGGCACTGACCACTGGCCTTGGCTTCCTCAACGTGTCTTAAACAGCAGACGGCGCACGTTTACCGCCGACTACTAAAAAGTTAGCGCGCAGCTTTAGTTGCAGTTGGGACTGCGACTTCTTTTGCCCGCCGTGGTCTTATTTATGATCGCGAGGAGTAAAAAAAAGGAAGGAAGCCGGATGTAAAGGAGTGAGCGACAGAGACAGACTACATCGATTGTGTAAAGGAATGCAAAATTTGGTAATAATAAAAAGTTATAAAACAATGTAAAAATTGTTAGGTATTTTCTCTATGTAACTATAAAACCACGCGGTTATTTAGTGAAATCATAATTGTCTCTAGCCTAATTGAACAATTTGTGTTACTTATCCTCGACAGTTACGGCGAATTCTTTATCTATCAATTAAGGTTTACGATGGCGACTGCCAAATTGTTGGTTGTTAAAGGTATTTTTAAAGGAATAATTCGATTAGATTCGATAAAGAACGTAAAGGTCGTTGTACCTTGGGTTGATGTTAAGATAAGATCTTTGGAAATAGAATGAAATAGTTTAATAAAATTAATAACTGTTTTGTAAGATGATGCATGAAAAAGTATTAGGTATTAGGTATGATTAGCCACCTTAGCATGCTTACGTTAGTAATTAAATAAATAACGCTTCACACTCACAGCCCCACACTAGGATTCCCTGTGTCGTGGGTGCCATGGACACATACAAAGA
>DWQK01002066.1:0-13961 GCA_018231225.1 Noctuana stator
ACAATGCTGCGCCACCGTAGCGGGAGATCAGCTGCAGTTGCGATAGATCGTGTCGGCTCCGCGCGGGGGGCCGAGATCCATCACGAGCCGAAACACTGCACCCAACGATTTATTACATTCAATAATCGATGACCAATAAAGGTACATACAGTTCATCATAATTCCATTTGGCCTCCTGGGTACAGTATAAAGTAGATAAAGAATTTATACCAGACTATGAAGCGATTGGATGACGAGAGATCCCTCGCAAGTAATCCATTTGGTTGTGTCGTGCCGTATTTCCGAACCTAGGTAATTTTCTATAAAACGCAACTGGAACAATAATCCAAATCCAAGAGTAAAAACATTTTTAATGGTTTTAAAATAACGTGGTTTTAGATCTAAAAACACATACGGGAAAACAGCAAAAAATTTAAGAATCTCGTATTTTAAAGTAAGCTAATAAAATATCAGGCATCGTCAATTTCAATTCATATTCATTCATATTATGTAGGTAAGTATACGGATAAGGAATCATTTCAAGTGTACAATTATAAATTAAAAACAAAAATGCCCCTTTATTAATATACTAGTATAATCGATGAGCATTAACTGATATTAATTTAATCGGGTAACGGTCAAGTCGTGATGGCGTGCGCCGGTAAGCTGCATTAAGCTGGTAATGAACTATAGGAAAGTTTTCACTGATATAATACTTGTGGAGAGTTATTAATTTTTGGTTGCAGGAAAAAATTTTCATTAAAAACTCCGACGAGGTTTATCGCCGCATGAATGAGTTCTGTCGTTTGTCGCTTCTATCCTACGACTAGGCTCGGTAGTCATTGCTTCTGTCCTATTAAAATATCATGTGGTATGATTACCAACCAACATTATAACAAATCTGGGTTGTCTTATCTATGTCTATACCTTTATCTATGCTCTTTACATTCTTCTAATATGATAATTTCACATTAACCTAGAGCAACTAATGCTCTAACTCCGCTCGACTAATTAATCGTTTCATCCTCAAATGGGGTCATTCGAACTGCACGTTAGCTAAGTAACTCGTTAGCATAAATTTAGGTTTCATGTTGTCTAATATGCAGCTCAAGGAAGTTACCTCGTTGAATACAACATGATCGATATACCTATAAATTAACGAAATATAACAAAGAATTTTAAGCCTAAACGCATCTGCAACTTTGCTGAAGTGAATAAAAGTCATGTATTGTCATATATCTTGCGTAACTAAAGTATAGCTTACATTCTGTACAATTTGATTCTAGCTGTACGTTATAGTAAGGTAAGTAACGTAAAGTTCGGTGCTTGCGACCGCTTTTGCGTCGGCGCGGCGTCGTGACCACTACGATATGTGCTGCCAATAATAACCAATTATTATGAACTATTATATTAAATCTAATATCACATTGCTTTGTGACCTTTTTGGCATAATTTCGATGACCTGCTTCCAACTAAAGGAACCAAACGTATTTATAGTTGTCTACAATGGTCGTTGCGTCGGTTAACTATAAAAGTTAATCACATTCATCATATTTTATTGAATTTCAATCATAGATTTTGTCATTTAGAAAATGACTAGTCGGATTTTCTTGAGTAATAGCACTCGAACATATGACGTGAACGGATTTATTTAAGATACAAATAAGATTTTGGGTGTAATGAAAACAAGCATCCTATACTTTATTGTTTACTAGGAAGCCATAGTTTAGTAGTAAATCTAAGCGTGCTGATTATCATTTAAAACGTTCACTTATACATCATTGTACCTACAACCGTAATTGGTTTTGCGCCGTCCGATAAACCAGGTAATGATGAAAACCAACGTCGTTTACTGAGTTTAAAGCTTACGTCATTTTCACAAGAGCTGCAGAAGTAATAATGGTGCTTCCATTTTAGACTACGATTGACCTAGTTCACCTATGGGCTCGGCCGCCACGAAACAATCTTTGACCATAGCACAATGCACTTAGGAGACGATAAAATAAATGATAAATGCCTTTTCAAATAAAACAATCCAATCTCCTAACAAAGTGGGGGCGTCGACTGCACAAAAGAAACAAACGATACGTTACAATTCATACGTTTTAGTAGTAGGCCAGTTGAAGTAACTCTTATCAAATAAAACAAACTCAGAAGTGAACAATGATGTGGTGTAGTATATTCGTAGGTATAGCTTTAACGCGTATTTAGTAGCGCCGAAGCTTCTTCACACTTCGCGACTTTATATCGCATTATCGATCGATACGGCATGAATTTTTCGCCGGCTCTTTCTCTTAGCCTACATTGCAGTAAAGCCGATAATGAAGTATTGATGCAAAGTGTTTCACGGTTCGTGAACTAGAATGGGTATATATCCTATACTAATAATATAATACTATAATAATATACTCAGGAACTACTGGACCGATTTAAAAAATTCTTTTAGTGTAAGATAGTCCATTTATCAAGGAAGGCTATAGGCTATCATACGTTACAATTCTTAACGCGGGTGAATCCGGGGGTCACAGCTAGTTAATTAATACATGTGAAGCATGGATCCATGCATGAAATATGCCACTAGTGGTCACTCATTCGAGAACAGAGGTTAATGTGTGAAATAGCGATCAATACTACCAGTGCAGTGCTCACTAAAGCTATTCACGATTGTACCATACCTGACTTTTGACAATTCAACAAGTTAAGATGTATTTTTCAATAATTATAAGTACTTTTTTGGAAAAGTCGTGCTGTATAAGCAAGTCGTGATTTGATCAACGCGAGCTATAAAGTAAGTGGAAGCGCGCGTGTGGCCGTCTTTTCGGTCACAATGCCCCACAGATATAAAGAAAACATTTTTTATTCAAATCCCGGTACCATTACATAACGGCAGATCATAATATAGGTTACCACATCAGAATCGTTGTCTATGTCTATTGAACTTTCTTTGAACTTACGTTAACTTCGACGCGTGAGGTCAACCAAACAATATATGTTTTGACTAGAAATTACATATCAAATTTAATTCTTAGAGACGAGGTGTAATGTTTTCTTTTTTATTATAATATAATCCTATTTTAATTTAATCGCATATTAAAATATATCCGTCTTAGGTGTAAAGGAGGTCGTTATAAAAAGAGAATTTAAATAAGTTGATAATGTTCCGATTATTAATAAATCTATTGTTTTTATTTGAATCTTAGGTTTAATGGCTAATGCGATCAGGGAGGTATCTCCACCACACGCATTCTTACCGTGAAGCAATATAAGGCGTAGCGCACACTGGTGGCTTTTGTCACAGCGATAACAGTTTACAATCTTAGAGCCATAGAAAGAGCAAAAAAGAAACATTTCGCTGTCAAACGACTACTGGAATCATTTATTCTTTGTGAGTCCATAAAAGCGGAAGCCCGTAAGCATTACAAAGTAAGAAAAGCAAGAAACTACAAACTTACTTACTAACATAGTATACGTGTGTACAATAAGTACTGATTTGCTACCTTTTTACCCATTCCAAATCCAAATCAACAGCTTATACATTTTACTTTTACACATCCATAAAATTAATCGATTTTAAATTGAAAAGCGGCCACAATATAGGTAATATTACACAATACCGTACCGAGATTTATAAACAGCCTTCCGATCTCAAAAGAGCTACGAAGCTACAATACTGGAAACGAACTGTACGTCAGCAGAACAATTAAACAGATTAATGAACATGGCCCTTATACATTCAGAACCATTTCATTTGCCATAAATCAGAGCGATATGCTGACACGCTCGGTAGTGTTCCCAATTAATTAGGGACATCAATGGGACCGGTTCGATTATGAGATTCACGAGTTTAATAATAAAATTATTTCCAACGGCCCAATACTGTTGGTACATCGTGGTGTACGCTACAAATCCCTATTTTGCCTTTATATAAACTAAAACTAATTTATAAATGAATAGAATACGGTTGCAATGTCGTTGGCACTTTATTACCTTGGAGAAAATAGTTTTAATATGTATAACTTAAATATGGTAGTAGGATATGATATAATTTATTTTACCAGCAACTTTTTCTGTTATAGTACCTATATAGGATATAACTTTTTTAATAAATTTTATATTGTTGGTAAATAAGTAATAATAAGTAGGTATATATCATTACATTGTGTTAAAAGTTCAGAATTTCAGAAGACATTTATTTTCGAACAAACACTTGTCTTTATCTTTTATATGACGCTATCCACATGTTTGTAGAAGACGTTCTTCAGGTTCTATTTATCATTTGCAATCAACCCTTGTCCCAGCAGCTTGATTAAACGGTCCTCCCATTCGCAGAGGCTGTTTATATCACCCGTTCACATATGCCTTACCTTACCATCTGTCATACTCGCTGTATCTGCATCGTTTATTAAGTTCTTGCCGTACTACTAACTAGCAAACGCTAGTCAACGAGTCATATTTAACTAATGAAATATAAGACGTATGAAAAAGTATAAATGCGACCTGCGAAGCACCCAACCATCAAGGGAACATCGACCGTCGTTAGGTGGGCGGGAAGACCCACCGTCTAAGTCTGAACCCCCTGCTCAGCAGCGTGGGTATAATATAATTAGGAGTTTTCCAGGAACTCCTAAGCGCCTTGTGAATTCCCCGGATAGAGAGGTACCTTCGGGCACGAACTTCCTACGCCCCCGCGCGAGATTTCGCTGGAGCGAGGCAGACACGAGTAGTTTTTTTTTTACGTCAGGAAAACTCGGGACAAGTACCTTTTGCCACGGGGCCGACGATAGGCTATGTCGGACTCCAACCGATTAAGAACCTAACGGTGTTCCACCTCGCCACCACGAGGCGGAGCCACGGGAACGCTTTCGCACACTTCCGCGATTGCAGCAGTGGTTGTCCGGCCGAAGCCGAGCCCTCGTCTGCGGGAAGATGTTAGCCCCCTGTCGATATCGGTTAGTCGGTTAGGTCGTCGTCCCAATAACATCAATGATGTTGGTGTGCTAAACACAACCACAGACACGAGTAGTAGCTTAATTACATCCGCACTCAGACTGTGTTGGGCGTTTCGAAGTTGGGCGAATTCTAAGAACGCGTAGCAGCTTAATTATGTCCGCACTCAGACTTTGGCGAATCCTAAGATTGATAAAATCTTTAAAATCCATAATTCTTCGTTAAAACAATTGTAGCTTTCGATGGAGTCGTTGCATGAAACAGACCACTAGGACTTAATAAAAGCATCCTCTCGTTAACTGAAACTATTGCGCGCGGTGTTCTCTCTAGTACGTATTACATAATAACTAAATATGTCATTCTTTATTTTTACAGCTCAATTTAAGTATATCAGCAAGCGGTCTCATGCATATAAATGCATTATCACGGATCAGTCAACGTTTGACGCGTGGTATAATAATTATGAGACTCCCTCAGTTACTTCGCACGCGGTTCGATTAATCTACATGTCGCATAATAAGAAGTGTATAATAAGCAGTGGCAAGAGCACCTGCAATCAAATGTCTGTCGCAGCTACATTAATAGCGTCTCACGGCCCTATCTGGTCCGCCACTCATACAATCAAGCCACAGTAAAGAAATACTTGGTAGTAGGCACGCAAATTCTACGGGATAATTTCGAATTAGTAAAACGAGATACTGTTATTTAAAAAGTAATGACTAGATATTATTATGGTTAAAGAAAAGCCTTATACTTCTAACTATTTGATGTTTCAATGGGCTGATTGTAGCGACGTTAAAAAGCGTAGCGTAAATTTTGTAGTTAACACATATTGTTTCTTTTGATATAAAGTGTAAAAGTTGCCAAGATTGTGCCTGTAAGCACTAAAAGAGTATTGAACCAAATAGTCCTTCACAATTATAAGAAATCATATCTTATTTTCTCTCTCCCTCTCTCTATCTTGCCGTAAATTCGAGAAAATTATATTAGGATCGATCTATTGCATTGGATCTAAGGCGACGGATGGTCTATAGCTTGTTATATAGCTAATCTAAGATTGGTGCAGGTACTTATTATTGGGTGTCTAAATAAAATATTTCGTTTACATAGAAATGTCCTTAAAATGTATAGCAGTGATTATTTCATCTATTTAATAAAGACCGTTGTTATTTTTCATGTCCCTATACGGTAATGTAATGGTTACAAATACACAGATACCTATTTGTAACCATTACATAACTGAACATAATTCTGCATTGCCCAAGCCGTCTGTCCACTTCTCAGTCTTAGCTATGTAATTATGGCTACAAAACTTTCATAACTCTCCAGCCGCGCCCTTTCAAATAAGAATAAGAAACATTTCAGGGGTCTATAGTATGTTGTCATTTAATTATACGTTAGTGTTGTGCTGTTAATAGAATTTAATTGCGCTTTTCATTCGAGATCTGTTGCTCTCAAACTGGTTTCCAGTGACAATATAGTAGAGCATAAATCGATATGCAAATAGCATAATAAAGCGCCTATTACTTGTGAAAATAGTAAGGACACGTTTGTAATGGCAAGAGCAAAGTACTACATGGTGCTAGCCATTAAAATGTCAGAAGTAGAGATCGCTTTATCGCCTCGATTCTTAAGTTTCGATATAAAGGAAATAAAATAAATCCTATCAGTTTTATCTCCACTATCGATGCTACTGAACTCGTATCCAGATCAAAAAGTGCTGAGTTAGAACATCGATCAAAGTAATTTTGTTTCATTATTAAAACCACAGCCACAGTCAAAGCTATTAAATAAAACTTCTGTGATAAAGTGGCATTTTTAATTTTTCGATATGGTAACTAAAATAAACAATAAATATATTGACTAAATAGTAATATAATAATAGTTAGAATAATAATACTGGAAGGTTTTTTACGGTTTTAAATAGTCTTATCCTGTCATGAAGAATTAATGTTTAATGCCAGCAAACCTTTTTTTGGCTGCTAGGCAAGATTCCCCCGTCTCACAACCGCGGATGGCCTGCGTCATAATCCACTTAATGATTTAATGCCTAGGAACCGACCGAACTGAGGAAAGTGACTTAATCTGTGGTATTGCATGCCATCTACACTACCAACGAGGCACCCTTCGAATTATATCCAATATAGTAAATAGCAAAGCCAATTCATGTTTGATTTTAAAGACTTTAAGCAAATAATTATAGCTAAACGCTAAGCTTTCAGTAGTCGCAATCATTACCGCGCCTTTCTGTATCAGTCGTCCCGTTAATGCAGCACACCAGCGGGCTTGTTACGTGCATTGTGTGGCGTCGGCCGCCCGATGATACATTATTTTTATAACAATAAATCGTTGCAAGTAAAGCACCGCCCGCGCCGGTGGTCTCATGCTATTCGCCACACGATCGCTCGCTGTGTGCTCTCGACTTAAGACTTATAACAACAACAATTCAAATTCAGGTTGGTCTTTATTCAACTAGTGCGCACTTCTTATTTTAATTGTCCAAGTTCAACGCAACCTTTGATGGCATCTTTCGAATAAATGTTAATATTGATGCTGAATAGAACATTTAATTTTCTTTTGATATTTAATTTTCTTTGACTGATTGACTCAAAAGCTGATGAGCCCCATTTGTTTAGGTACCAAGATGACCTAGCTCGATCGATTTTTCGCCCCTGTATACTTATTGCAAATTTCATTGAAAAGTTAATGCCGTTTTCGAGAACGTATTTATAATTTCAAATAGGTACACTAATTGCTCGTTTAATACTCTTAGCGTAGGATTATTAATATCTATTATACACTTATTATAATACTATTATTCATGAGTATAAATTATACAGACCTGTTTATTAAAATATATATTATAAATTTAATTAAATATTGTTAACTGTCGCAGAAACTATATAAAAATGAAATTATGCACACCTCCATCTATCCACATTGGTGCGTGGTGAAATAAATATATTATTGTTAAAATATATAATATAAATTCTCAGCTACGTTAAGAATAGTTAAAACTACTAAAAACAACCGCAAACAGACAAACATGACACGGCGATCAGCTTTAGAGAAGACGCTTCATAAAAGCTTGACGCATAAAATGAATTGATACTTGAAGTGCTTTTAAAATTTATTTATTACCGATCTACAGATACGATCTATTACTTTCCTACATAAAGATAAATAATATAGTGGGGTATCCTATAATACTTCGCTCTGATAGGAATCGTAAAAATTAATAGTCTTTGACACGAAGAGATTCCATTTGCCTTTTAATTACTGAAATAATAGTGGCTATGAATCGTGTGACATCCGAGATAACACTAATATAACTTCGTAAGATTCCTTGTACATTAACACTTGATAGGTGTTTAATCAAATCGAGAAGGACTGTCAAATCAGCCATAAAATTAAGAAGCCTGGCGTGTTGCATGGTATAAATACTGCTGACAACCCGTGTGATACCTACAGTGAATGCGTTGCCGGAGGCTACGTAGATACCAAAACAAATGTGTGTTGTGACGAAAATATTTAGATCATACCGTATCGTAGAAATTATCATATTCTGTCTGCTTCTATCTAAAGTTCCGTTGTTTTGGATTGAAAATGACAGATGACAGTTTTTTTACCTATAATATGTTTATTCACTTCATAATTTAAAATAAATAAAGTTGTATTCGACAAGATCACAATATCAATTTATAACAGTACATAATCTGAAATTGTCTAACCTCCAATCCCCGGCACATCCTACGATATCAAATGACAGTTATATAAACATTAGTCTACAGTCGGTATATTAGTTTTACTTTAGGTATATTATAAACAAACTTCAAAAAGGTGGAGGAGGATAAGAAATTAACAAGGTATATCTTTTTAAGTAGTTTATTGTGAACGAGATACTCAACTTTTCTATTTACAAAGGTTCTTGAAAGTGGGAGCTTAATTGCTTATAAAAGTCCTACGCATACTTAAGCCATTTCAATTCGTTATACTAATAACTCTTAGATTCTTAGATATATAAATTTTGATATTATTAGACAATAAATTAAAAGCATTTTTTACCTTCACAATTAATATATTCACCAAGGTTTCCTGCCAAATAAAAAAAACCTAACAATAGGAACAAAAAAAGGAAACTAGAATCTCAAAACTCCAAATAAAGATGTACCTATTATCGTACTCAGTTTTTCTAGCTATCGATCCCAAACCCTTAAAATAAAACTTGTAAGCGACTATCGCATCGACAACAAATTGGTATTAATGTGTAGGTAGAGTGGCTTTTAAAGTATGCGCATATTAAAGCAGCATAGAGCGAGAACGCATAGTAAATATCTAGCAAGTCGAAGTTACATCACAATCGCAGCTCTAAATTAATTTAAACTGGCTCATTACTGATCGCTTTCTTCCTATAACTTCGATTTTAGAGCCACCGAATCAGACTTTTATGTTAGCTTTTACATTACGTTTTATATTCGTATACCGTTAGGCGGAGTCACTCGATCACTTAAATAACAGAAGCCTATCTATTCTGTGATTTGAAGTCGAGATATGTAATTTGAATGTATTTATTACGAAAATACACAATTAAGAGAGCCAATAACAAGGAATATTCTCTTAATCAAACGTCAGATTTAGTCAATTTTAAGTATAATGATAGCGTTCGTTCACTAAGCCGCTATGATTTATCACTTAAATATATACAAAACATGAATTGGAGGAAAGTGTGTTTAAGACGATGGAAAGAACTCACGAGAGAGTTTTAAGTGTGTGGCTGTGTGCGGCGCTTAGCGCACGGGAGCTCTATCATCCGCCCATCGGCTCTTGATTTACGATATGTCAACTCACTTAAAAATAAAGATGAATATTCAATTTGTAAGGATTTAGGATGTATTCAATCTTTTACAAACGCGTGCACGATAAAGGGCATAATAATATTATATTTATATTTAAAAAAAACTAAATGTTTATCAACTTTATTTATTATAAACATTCATTTATTTAAGCATAAAAGATAGCTAATAAAATATTAGATACCTCATATGTGATGTTATGGATTAAAATTTTTGAAAGTCTGAGATGAACCTCCGTTTTAAATATGTAAACAAACATTGTAAACAATTTTAATTCTAAGTTACAGCTTAAGATTCCCAAGCAAAGTAATTCATTAGGGGGTCATTGAGCGTACGCGAGACGTCGGACCCTGACGGACCATTACTCGAGATGACGGCGCGCGTGCCCGCGTATCATACCAAGACCTTTATAAACTCAGCCACCCTGCCGCCCGCACCCACTATCTACCACGCCGTCACAAGGGAATCTGTAGAAACCATCAGAGGTCACGCTTAAATGGAAACGTTGCACCCGCCGTTGCTTTTAAATAGGAAACGACACGTTTATCCAATTAGAAATTCACCATATCTTTGTGATAGTTGAAGAGGAAATTTGAGCAATCAACTTGCAGAGCGCCTCAGCGTTCCTATCACAGTTTATTCAATTGAGCTCGTAATGAAGTTATGTGAGCTATGCACAGTATGAAATAAGCAGGCTATATTTAGGATCATTCAGTCCGTTTATCTACTGTCAAAATAAGATGAGTGTGGCAAATCGGGTCCAATCGGTTGAAGATTGTGAAGGTTTGATTAATGAAATATTGAAGTCCTATTAATATGATTAAACAAAACTTATTGTACAATAAAGATCCGTGTTTACTTTTGTTTTGGTAATTAATATTAAGCACATAACTAACTCGATTATAAATACACTAAGTAGGTACATCAGTTCTGAATCGATAATATTTATTAGCAATGCTGTCTGAAACATGAAATCACTACAAGTTGTTATTAGCTAAAAGTTGTAGTACCCGTTTACTTAAACTTGTTGTCGCTCGCTTTTGAGTGTTGGTGTTGCAAATGTATTAATGGATATCCTTAAACAATTAGCAATATTTCTTCCATTAATCAATTTGTCAAAGTTTACCTTTGACAAATATATTACGGCAGGTAAAAATTAATAAAACAAATTATTATTGTATAAAACAGATATATCAGTGGTACGTAACTAAAATCAAGATTTTTCCATGCCCAATTATTGGTTTATATAATCAACAATATCATGATTTAATTTTAACGTTTAGAAGCTTGCCTAAGCACGGATTACTTTAAATGCGTATCTACCTAAAATTGCAAAATTTTACAGGGTGGTGATAAAAAGTAAGTTAGTTGAATAAGTGTAACGGCAGCGTGTCGAATGTCTAGCCGGTAGTGGCGTTCGAAAGAGGAAATGGTCGTTGAGGCAGGCGAGTGCCGTGCGTCGTGTGCCCGGCGCGTGGCCCGACAGGCCCGACCGCGGGCCTTATGTTGCTGCCCAGCTCAATAATTGGGCTTTTTCGATAACTCCTGCATTAACAAATCCTATTTTATGATAAAGAACATTATAGTGTAATATCTACATAATTAATGGACTATATTGCTCAGCTGATTACTCGGACTTTGTCGAAAACTCTTGCATTAACAACTTCATTGTAAGATAGAAAAATGTTATACAGTGATACCTAAATAGGCAAATGTTTAATAGTTTAATATAGCGATTAATGCTGTTGCATAATTATGTTGCTTATTTCAATAATCAAGTTCAAATTTTAAGATCTATCCAGTTTATAAATAAAATAGAATATATATACCTATTACAATTATCTTATAGAAATATTTTTAATTCGATAAGTTCTATAAATCGAGTACTTATTTATCACTTGGCCCATAACAGTTACACTGAGTTAGTCGACCTCACTTACCACGCTGACCTCATTCGTAAATCATTTAATCTTATTTCAAAGAGCAGGGGCCCACAGCGAGCTATAAAATTTAGACGAACACAAGTTATTTATTTACAAAAAATAAAGTGACACCTAACTTGATAAAGATATTATTATATCTACGTGATTTACGTTTTAATATCTCCCTAGACGAACATTGATTTATGACTTTGGTATCTTACGGTATCTTCATCGAACCTAATTTAAAAGTAAGCTAAATAGGTATTTTACGTGGATTGAAACCTATGTAATATAAATCAAAAGCCTTAAGATACGGGCTTAATACGTAATGTGTAAAGTAATCGTAGTGCCGTTGGCAAGAGCATTTGGCCGCAAGTGGCGCATACCTTAACAGAACGCTACATCATGTAACAAGCTCTCAAATTAATATATCCTGGCTCGCGCCGTGATTCCTAATATTATATTTAGACGTGACACGCGCTCGTTTGTATCAATTGGCCCCGTCTGCCTTACTGATATACGACCAACGCTACTTTAGAACAATGACGGCACAAATTGCACGATTACGGCCTAGCACCGCCCCGCCGCCTCGGCCCAGCGGTTTAATATGACAGGGAAACCAGTACAATCTCAAAGGGAGCTACCACAGTATCTGGTTAGAACAATTAACTTATCAACATCTTGTACTTAGAACTTGTAGCTAGTTCGCCTGACAGAAGGCATCTACCACCATGCCTTCAACCCTTTTTATGTCCCACTGCTGGGCAGGGGTCTCTGAAGCATACTCCACCACGCTGCTCCAATGCGGATAGGTTACCCCCCACCATACCGCCTCATAACCCGG
This sequence comes from Noctuana stator, assembly GCA_018231225.1. Lineage (NCBI taxonomy): Eukaryota > Metazoa > Arthropoda > Insecta > Lepidoptera > Hesperiidae > Noctuana > Noctuana stator. Next base: position 12,546 of record DWQK01002066.1, read on the forward strand.
TGTAAAGCCACTCACTTCTTGTGTTTCACTTGGGAATTTACCGGTCATTAGTAGCACAGTCATTAGTAGCACAGTGTTTTACTAATGTGCTAGGCATTAGTAAAACACTGAGTGCCGCATCCACTTCTATCATTATCACAGCACAGTGTATGTGACATGACACTTCAACGCTAAACAATTTTAGTCCTAGACTTTTAGAATCATGACTATCTGTCTGCATTTAATCTCGATATACTTAATCTTCTAATTACTATTTATCATAAGTATCTTTTGTAAATAAGCAAATTACATGTCACACAGTTTTTAAACGTAAGTAGTAGGTACATGTACAAAAAATTTAACTCCTCTGTGCATTGCAAAACGCACATCAATTCACGGTAATTATCATGACCACGTGTTTGAATATGTATAAATTTAAATAAACTGCTTTGCTTCATTTGAATACTTTAGAAAAGGCAGACCATATTTCCATACGAAGGCGCAGCTTTAAGGTACTTGTACCAAACATAGTAAACATGATAGTAGTCGCAGCGAAAATTGTAGCTTAACGTTATGCGTTTTGTAGCATTACGAGCTGCTCTATGAAAAGACAAGACTACACGCAATTGACATTAAGGAAACAAAATGTCACACAACACAGCTAAATATAGAGCAAACCAAACGATAAAAATAAATAAATACAAGCACATTTAAGCAAATATATATTATTCGTAAGTCGAACAAGAGATGCGTGTATAATAAACGAGAATCGTAAATTGTAGAAGTAAATTTTGAAGTCGTTTCAAAAACACAAATGTCAAATATAAAGAGGTTCTGCTATTATCTACCCATTTTACGTTCTCTCATGTCATCCTCTCAGTGCTGTTTTCATAAATAGTGCTTTTTATTACAATACTCTGTTTGCCAAGATGTTCGCGTTACACAGACAATTATTTCCACTTGATTGCCATTCTCTTCCCTACAGCAATAGATTATATTGGTACCTGAATTGGTAAACATTTTCTATCTTTATTATCTAAATCTTTGTATATTTTAAACTAAGCAAACCAATTCAAGCCTTTGTATGACGCATCGCATCCATGGTCTTATTCTGCAATCATTTACAATATCGAAATAGCAAAATATGATAAAAACTTGGTAACTTCACGAAGATTAAAATTAAAATACACCAATGTATCTTTCATCAGCGACAAGCGATTACAATGCCCATTTAATAGCTTCATGTGCGGCGGCGCACCATAGCCGGGCAGCCGGTACAAATCAGTCTAATGAGCGGATCACATGAAAGCCTTTTAATTTCCCATTTCGTGCAGCCACGGCGATATCGAGTGACTGTTATTAATATAGAAGCAGGGCCGGTCGCCGGTGGCGGCGCTCCCGACAACCTCGATTACGTCCGACCGTATGGAGGTATCG
>DWQK01002067.1:0-13955 GCA_018231225.1 Noctuana stator
CCAAAGAAACTTTTACGAAATAGACAAGTATTACAGTGAATTATAGACAGAGTATCTTTGAATCGTGCACTTGACCTGCACTGAAATAGTTCGTTATTTCTTTTTATAAACATGGCACATTATGATATATAATTTATTCTTAAACATGTAACTTATTTGCTTTTGTTGAATATAAGTTGTAGTCACACATACCTACATTTGTAAAATACAGAACTGCACCAACGGATAGGTACTAGGTACCTATAAGCAGAAGCAATGTATAAATTTTCCTGTACGTTTGCTTGCTTTACCTGTTTATAATTTATACAGTGATTCGCTTTCAGCTTCAGGGAAAAACAGTTTATCGAGTTCAGTGTTTATTTTTATAACATTGAGTTCATAAACACATCTGCATATGAGATTTTCTGCATCTCGTTCTCTATGGTCTGCCTTAATGTGTGTCACCCATAAATTTATCTTTGTTGGCATGAATTTGCTAACGCTTTCCTCAAAGTGTGATGTAATCAGCGCACTCATCCATCAATTTGCGCCACCACAAGTACCAGCTTAGTGTTAAATAGATGCTTGCTGCCTAACTACTGTTATATTCAACTTCTCACTGATATGAGAAGTTAAATGTTATTTTATTTCATCTACTGCTCCGAGCTGTGAGTCAATGCTGGGAAGTTAACAAACTTTGACAGGTCTAAAAATTATTGTAAGCTGAAGAACATTCTACGCTAAAACTTTAATGGTTGCTGATATTTTGGTTTTGACTTAATCAATACTCTAAAATGCCAACGAATAAACTCTTCGAGATGAATCCATAGTTACCTAATAGTCGTCTTTACCAAAGGAATAAAGTTTTAAAAGACTAATTTGTAACAGTGTTTTCTCTGTTCCATTTTCATTTGGGTTATCTAGATCTTGTTTGTTACTTAATAGTCTAGATCTAGTACTTTAGTTATTTTTGCTGGAGTTTTAATTATCTCGTTATGTCCGGGACCAGCCACAGTGAACTATTTTAAATCTAGACGATTTGTTTCTCTTTGATCCACATCGCGTAGAATTTGTAAAGTAAAGGGATTAAAGCCTTGACTTTCAAGGTTTTATTCAACGCTCTGATACTTTTGTCAATGCGCTGTCATTTCCGTTAATAAAGTGTCAATTGTATAGAATTCAGCGAAAGCTTTGGCCTTATTTTGGTAATTCAATTGAATTGAAATATATTAAAAGAAAAATTTGTTAGCCTATTTTTTATTTTAAATTGCTTTTGAATTTTTGGAAGGAATTTCGTAAAAAGTAATGTCCATTTGGTTATATTATATCCGTATAGTTTGTAGTAAAAAAATGAAGATAAAACGTTTATCTTAAACGAGATCGTGCCTATCTTTATCATAGCAGACGATGTCAATAACATGACATGGGTTGACTACCTATTAGATAAATAAGTAAATGTCTTTTTAGACGTCTTTATAGACGTTAACGTATTTGAATGTAATGTACTCGTAAAAGTATGTTGGTTTCTCTGAATATTTTTATCTATAACTACCTATAGTACCTATATGATTTCTTTAAAGCGATCCATCCTATTCGCATTTCACCTTGAACCAATTTTTATCACTCGGTTAAAGGGATACCTACTTGATCTTTTGGATCAGTAAGTGGTATCCTTAAAGTCTAGTAATAAGTATGAATTTATGTATATTGCATTGGAATGTCAACTTATCAGATAATTTTGTCGTGCCTGTAACCCCATGAGCAATCTGTTTACATTTCTCAAGCTACGATATCGAAGAAACAGTATCACAAGACATTGAATAAAATATGCGTCAAAGTATTAAACTTGCGAAAGGACAACAGCTACTGCGAGCTATAAATAAAGAATGAATCCTACGTAAACCATGAACGAGGTACTTATTGACTGAGAAGCTGCTTCATGTTTATTTAGCTCTCGAAATCTGGATCTTTCATTCGTTTACATTACGAAAAGCTTAAAGGTCGATCCCTACTGATAGAATGATATTTTAGTATTTACTGGGTGAAAAAAAGTAAAAGTTCTCGGTAGCCTGAAATCTAAGTAAAAACCACCTCGATTAAAACCAGCCGTAGGACACTATGTGCTGGTAATTACATTTTCTAATCAAATAATGTATTGTGTTTTGCTTAATCTATACTAATATATAATGCTGAAGAGTTTGTTTGTTCGAACGCGCTAATCTTTAGAACTACAAGTCGGATTTAAAAAACTATTTTTGTGTCTGATAGCTACATTAATGAGGAAGGTTATAGGCTATCAAGCGTTACGTCACAATTCTTAAAGCAGGTGAAACCGCGTGACACAGCTAGTGTATACATATAATTCTTACGTGCGTGTGTATGTCATTAAACTGAAGGCTCTTCCTAAACGAATGGACCGATTTTGATAAAACTTTTGTTCTGCCTATTGAGTCCTTAATTGGTTATGCTTTAGATTAAAAAACACAATCATTTATTTGCACAAATATCCTAATTCCTAATTTATACAAAGGTGTTACGAAAACATTGTGCATACCAGTACGTCTAGGTAGGTACCTACATGTTATAATGAAATAAAAATAATTTAAAAATAATGTGGGCTATTTCAATATGTTTTTGAAATACATTCCATGAGGTGCTGTAAGCTGTAATGTATTTATAAATATCTCGCCAAAAGTGAAACATCGGTTTGTTTGCTATTTCACAGTCTCGTTCTAACGAGCGCTGGCATCAATGAGATTACGTAAAGAGATATTTTTAACCAATGCTAAAGATATTTGCTAGAACTACTTGCTCGCAACTCTTCTTATGTCCATGTCCCCTTCCTTTAGTTCCGTTTCTATACACAAGCTTTCCTTGTTCTTTGGACCAACTAGATAGATACTGCTTCAATTCTTGCTTGAAAATCATAATTAGGTATGAAAAATCTCAGACAAGCGTCATTTCTAACAATGTGTTTCTTAACCGATAAGCAGGTTGATATCAACTAAATTATATTTCTCATAGTCCATAGTCAATCTATTTTAATATTTGCGAATTCAAACCTCCACAGAATAAGCACATAACGTACATATAAAGCACACAATTAAATTATGCTCTCATTTCCCACATATGGTTTCATTCATTCATTCATTTATAATGACAAGAGTAATTCCTTATACGTGATCTAATTTATAGTGACGATCACAAAATAACAATAGCAATGGAAGCTACGAGTATAAGAAACCGCTACACTACCCACGCTCTCTGCCTTTTAAATGCCAATGACATGAGATTGAACATTCGCAATGATTTATAAGTATGGCGTGAAAATGGATATATCAGTCATCATTAGGACTATTAATTGTTCTGTGATATGGGAATAAGCATTGATTATATTTAAAAAAAGCACCAAGGGTTTATCTCAAGATCTTCAAGGTCTCGCTCTAGTTGGTCTTCAAGGAGGATCAATGGAGACAAATCGCGCGGTGTTTTACAAAATAAAGAAATATTTACTTAATAAATAAAAATAAATAAGTAGGTGTCTACGTAAAATACTGTTTGTACACTTATTATTCCAAATAGCTAACTTTTTATGGGAGTACCATACAAACATAGGAATTACTATGGCGGCGTAATGCTTGGATGCATAGAACTACATAATGATTGGGTGTTATGAAAGGAAACTGGGGCTTTATTCGCTATGAGTCACGAGATTCCTTATCAATAACGTGTGATTTCATAACGCGCTTAAAACACAAAAAGTACGAGGTGTCGCGCCAACGTCTGATGGGAGTAAAGAGGAACCAGAAAGAAACTTGCATTTTCTGTAACTTCACTGCCTTCTCAGGTATCGTGAGAACTGGTTCACGATGAAAACTCGCAATGCATTGAAATTGTGTCAATGTCCCGAGATAATCATTAGAATCACGTATAGCAAATGTATACTAATGATGACGCACGCAACTATACAATTTGAAGAGCCTCAGAAACGCGCGCACAAAACATTATTTATTAGGCGGGTTATTGTGAAAATAAACTGCAGACGCAGGAATTTATCTGAGATCTTAATTTTATAATAGACGCGACGGGAGCTCCTGACCAAGGATCTCGTAATGATCTGAAACTTGTTGGGCATTCCTGAATAATACACGTGAGTTAAGCCGTTTGTAGTATTAAAAATCTTCTAATTAAATCATGTAAAAAATCGAGAATAGCGTAATTAAATCTGTAGGTAATTAAATATGTAGGTAGGTACTTTACTTTTTGAAGTTTTCTTAATGTTCTTAGTAAGGAAAAATACGCTCTTGTTATAAAAAATTTAAGACGTGTTTATAATGATATGCACAGTTAATGTGACTTCGTAATTTTAGGCTTTTATCTATACTAATATTATAAAGAGGAAAGATTTGATTGTTTGTTTGTTTGTATTGAATAGGCTCTGAAATTACTGGTAGATTTGAAATATTATTTTTCTATAATGATAGCTATATTCACGAGGAAGGTTAGGCTATCAAGCATTACGCGACTATTCTTAACGCCGGTGAAACCGCGTGGCACAGCTAGTAATGTTATATTTTCGTTAAAGAATTTGTAATGTACAGCTACACGATGTTGTCATGAAATGAGAACCTATCCCTTAATAGTAGATACCTACACAAACCAAATGCAATGCATATTATGTTGTCCAAAGGAGTTTCAACTATCAAACTCAGAAAAAGGTTGTCTACATTGTAGGTACTTATAATATCTTCATTGACTTTTACTCAAAATCTCAAAGTTGCACGGCGAAGCGATTGTATACTAGCGATTGTACTAGTAGCTACTTAAAAATTGAAAAGGAACATCTGAACAAATAGGAATTTTAAATTCAAAGAACGATTTGCTCCTTCGGTTTCGATGTCCATCGGGAACGAAACTCATGAATGATGAATGAATGGTATATTTACATAGTACATAAAAAAACTTATTTGCATGAAATTTTCCACATCAAGCGTTAGTGGATAAACAAGATGTTTGATTTACCGAATATTCTAAGAAATTTAGGTTCTTTGCGCTTCGTGATGGAGTGATTTGTATTAATCATACATAGGAATACCTACATTTATTTGAATTCGCAAACATTGTACATAAATTACCTCAACAACTGCTAATAACTAAGTGTATTTATAATGTGTTAACAAGTGTTAAGTCAAGAGCTCAATTTGCGCACGTTTAGTTTCGTTTCGGCTCAAAAATGTTTAGCAGTTTCTTTTTGTTCGGATGTAGACATGTGTTTTGTAAATGGAGGCTTACTCTTCTTGAAACTTTAAATATCTAGTGGGTACCAGTCTAAGCGGTAAGCAACAGGTCGTTCGTATAAGAGGTCGAAGCTTTTGTACCACGCCAGTATAAGTTAAAGAATGATTTGTTTAGCAGTGGGTAGATAGGTAATACTGACGTCACAAATATTGCGAATGAAGTAAACCTTAATGTTCTTTCGCAACCATTCTGCCGTAAATGTTTGGTCTGGGTCCAAATATATTTTAATGATTTTTTGGTATTATTGAATTTTGGTCTTGTTTCAGCCTTTCTTTCGTTGATTTTACATTGATTATTAGCATTCTTATATCTTTCATGTAGGCGTTAGGTTACTTTAGTTTTTTTATGTTACTCATTAATTTATTTATACGTTTTGCCCTACATAAGACATAATAATATGTCTCGTCTATGATGATAAACTACATGAATGACCTAAAGACGGTTTTAACGAATAGATGTTTTAACGCCAGTTTTGTCTAAGATTACTGAAATATTTTGTGTCACAGGATAAAATTAGTAACCAGCCGGCACAGTTAGTTAAACGGATGGAAGTGTCGGATTATGTCCATGAGGTGGGCGGCGACTGGGGCCCAGTCATGAGTACTCATGAGATATAATATAAGCGAAATAAACGAGTGCATCGGATCAGATAGGTATTTTCATACCAATCTCATCACACAAGCTGAATAGTATAACAAATAAATAATAAACGTAAAATAACTAGGGACTAAACAGACACAGTCATTTGATACCAAATTAGGCGATACTGGTACGAAGTATGTTTTCATATGCAACATTTTGCCAAACCCCATTTTGAGCAGTCTTATGAAAATTCATGCTAGAAGCCTAACATTTTATAATACCCAGTATTATATACATCCATAATTATAATATGGCAGTCAGTGATTCCGTAATTGAATGCGCGGCGGCTGGATTCAGTGACCCCAATGTTCCATATTCCATTCTCGAGTAGTTGAGAGTTGTAACGATCACCATCCTGTACTCATGACACGATCACTATGCAGATCTCTAAATTATAAATACGTGTACGTTTTGTCATTCGAATTAGCGATCACTGATTAATATGAGTTAATTTCAATCTGAGATTTTAACTTTACTCTTTAGGTAGACTTTGGACTCGGATACAAAGGTGTAGCTATTAGGAGGCTTTATAAACACGATTGTCAAATTAGAAACACTCGTGAGTGTTTTGATTCATCACAGAATAATAATACCGACAACAACACATACTACGTCAAAACTACCGTATTCGATAAAAAAGGATATGTGTGTGAAGTGTATTTAAATTCAAAGGGGCACAGTCGGTTTTATAGTCAATAAACGTCATCGGAACATCGCATTGGCTAAATAGCGGTCAACCCTGATTTGGGGATCGCATACAAAAACTTGAAGATATTTTGTTACTGTAGTACGTCTAAGGGGTTTGAATTTGAGTCGTGCATTTCTGAACTCTGATACCCTAGTAAATACTTAGAATCTAATTCAGATTTAGTAAAGAGATCTTTCCAAATTCGAGGTCCATGGCAGAGCACTCTGTTAGAAACAGTTAGGTACAAATATCCCTTTTTTTAAGTCTATAAATAATTCGCAGCCTTATTTTTGAAAGATTACCACGAGTGCCATGAAAATCGAATTATTTTCGACCGAATAACATCGACATAAGTTCTGATTTTATTCACATGTAGCAGTATGTGCTAAAGTGTTTACTGTTTTACACGGTTAACTGTAGGTAATAAAAATCAGACATTCCTACATAACAGGAACTCATTTGTAGTAGTGTAGACATTGGCAGTGGCCGCGGTACAACAAAGGATTTATTTATTGAACCAGTGCTCCTTCTGACAACCAATTGATCCTCGCCCTCTGTATGTTTCCGTGCAGTTGCATTTTTATGTACAGCACACATACACACGCAGTGGCAAAAGGTTCAATGGCGCTTGCCAGCAATGTCTATTTTAATTTGTACCAATAAAATATTATCCTTATGACGGCTGTTATTATAATATGCAAATGATTTGTTATGTTCACTTGTCTTGTTGTGTTGTAACTTGTGATACTTCCGTTTACGCGACGAAGTCTAAGGGTTTTGTTTACTTATCAATCTCCGCGTATCTGGGGAATGCTAGTTGATTGGCTATTTCTTTAAAAAAATATATTTTATTGCGGTTTGCCGACCCCGTCCAGTATGATAAGGTCACACAGCAGCGGTCAGGTACCTGAGAACCTGAGGATTAAGTTCTTTGCACTCAAAAATGAATTACAAAGTAAATAAAAAAGTAATTTCAATAAATTTATTTTAAACTGTGTGTGCCAACCAAATACCGTGTAGGTACTCGTACTTACGAGTACTGTCTCATACTGTTAATCTGTTTATTGATTCTACGTATCACAAGTCTGAGTGGAAAATCTCCGATCGCCCACTGTTGAATAGCAGATGAAATGTTATAGATGTGTGTTGGATTAGATATTGTCTCGTATTACTTGGGTTGCATCCGCGACTGATGCTGTAACCAAATAAATAAATAGTTTTTGAACGTTGAACTTTTTCTATATTAAATGAGTTTGAGTCCCAAACAAACCTGATGCACACCATGTTAAGTGGTCACTGTGACCCATGGACACTTACGCCCAAACTCAAGTAGGAGTAAGAACTATAGAAGTTCAATCGGAGGTCGTCAGGCCTATTTGATGCTTAAGCTTATGGTAAACGAGAAGACCCTAGACAAATCCATATTTCTTTCTTAATGCCAATTGCAAATTTATTTCTTGTCACTTCGATGCCAAGAGCTTTGTGCCACGTGAGAGACGAAGTCACGTGCATGTATTGAGCTCGACCACAACAAAAACAAAACACAAAAAAATTGGACAGAGTTATATCGCTCCATCAACGTTATGGAAACGCTCTAGAAAATATTCGGCATATGATTTATAATGTAAGTAATAGTCAAAGTTAAAATATTTGTCTTCTTATCGTACAACTGCGAGATGCTATACATAAGCCACGGCAACTTTGAATAACATTGTTGATTTCTAGGCAGTTTGGGCATGTAATGTAGGCTTCCCAGCAGTTCTAGGGCAACTGGGTGACAGAAATATTGAGTATAGACACACGCCAGCTTGCCTTCAACTATTTTTATGTCCCACTCCTGGGCACGGGTCTCCCCCAATAACCGGGAGCATACTGTACCACGCTGCACCAATGCAGATTAGTGGAGACACGCCAGCTTACTGTACTCATTCTGTTAAAACCGCGTTTTCACTGTCAGGGTGTAGGAACATGAATATACACGTAGTTGTTAATTTTAACGTAAATGGCAGCCATTGCTCTAAATAACGTTTTGGAATGCCTCCAATTTAAGATCCCATAAGCGTAGATGTTTACAAGAAAATAATAAATAAACTTGTAGTTGAACATGACACGGGTATAGAGTACTATAGAGTTGTAGGACGTTCAGGGTTAGTAATATCCGAAAATACCATTGCGGAATATTTGGATTGAATCCAAAGCAGAGATTGCTGGCGCAGGCGTTAACACCTGCTTATTGCTGTGAATTACCAAATTAGTTCAGTTTTAGCGAACTGTTATCTGACTTGGTCCAGAAGCAGTAAAACTATTAGGAAAATATAAGTCTCACTTGATTGAAAAGAAAATCTAGAAAAAACCTCGGTTTGGTTTGAGCATAATATGGTATCGCAGTACAATTGTTAAGAATTTAACGTAATAATAATTTAATACCGACTTATGTACCCCGTATGTACCTTTGTATACTACCTAATAAGTATTGAGTTATGTTTCAAAACTTGTTCTAGCTGTGCATACTTATATCTTATATTTAAGTATAAATTTTGAATTAATTCACAGTAAATTGATGTACAATAATATTATTGTACTTATTTCACAGTTTTTAATTTATCTGTAAGTACAGTTGGGTGGTAGATGTTTTGACAAATACTAGGTATATTTGTAAACTGGAAAAAAATCACCAAGTTTCTTTAGATAACATTTAAATAACAGCTGTTTGAAACAATAAGCGCTACGTGACTTATAATTGTCATGAAGGTTGAATACAGGAGGATACGACAAAGCAAGTAATGTTTTTATTTATTTCATAATGAAATTTAATAGGTGAGTGGTGAACTAAAAGCAACGAAATTGGGTATATCTATAAAGTAATTGCCATGCGGCCGTAAAACATTTAAAAAGCACGAAAGCGTGGATTATAATCCGATTTTATTGTATTTCATATGATATTGAATTAGACTAAGTATGTGGAATCTTTTGTGATTTAAATTTTGTTCGAGTCTTCTAAACATTTAGAAGTTCAGTAACATACAAGTTGCTATATTGCTAAACAACAACACTGTTTCCAACCTTAGACCTATATGAGGTCTGAGATGTCAGAAACATGAATTGGGATGTTTATGTCATCGGTTGTGTTGCAAGTGTCAGGTGGCTTGCATGATGCGCCCCGAGGCACCATCGCATCGGTGGCTTCAACCGGATTTAACCGGTGACAAGCGTTCGCCCACTGGTCTGCAGCCCGCATCTTCGGACCTTGTCACACTTTTATAATTACCAGCGTTTGCCATTTGTACAATCTTTTACAGTTTTTTAATAATACTGATCTGGAAATATAATGACTGACGGATCAACGCACAGCCTAAACCATTGATCGTAGACCTGAAACTTGAAGGGTGTTTTAAAAAAAAATATTTCTAAAACCCCTTATTTAAAACAGCAAATGTTAAACCGCTTTACCGTATCGTATTGTAAAAAAAAAATGTACCTATACTATTTTGATAAAGATAAGTTATGAAATTTATGAGGTCTAGTTCCACAGATGTCTTCTGAGTTTTACGCAGAGTTTTCTTCAAACATGTTCACAAATTTTATTTAGAGAAGAGAAATTTGACATACGATTGATGTCCTGGCTTTTGGCAAAGGACGATGCACGTCGCTTCACAATAAGCAACAGACAGTTGGATCACGCGCAAAACGCCTCTAGACGCCGTATCTTCTGGCAACTTTCTTGTGTCGGATTTAGCAAAGATTAGAAACAAATAGAAAATTTTTATGCTTTCAAATATGAATGGAAAAATACAAATATTATTGGAAACTATATTTGTGACTTGCATTACAACTTTTGAGAAATATTGTTTATAACATGAATTTATTGTGCGCAATACAAACAGTTAGAGCTTGCAGGTAATAAGTAAATACTAATTAAGTGAATGTTGCCTTTGCAGGTTATATGCACATGGTTCCTAATTACATGGTTATGTTACTATAAAATACATACGTAAGACATTGAAAGAAAGGATATAAATTGAATACCTAGTGCATTAATATTTTAAGTTTTTTATTACTTCGATAAAATTTAAAATGAACTTGTTTTTATCAGGTTTTCCATTGGATTTAAAATGTAGACTATTCGATTTTTACTGTACTGTTTTCGACAAGTATTTAAAACATCTCAATAAGGTTGTGTATGTAAGTATATTGGAAGGTAATAAAGGGAAAGAGAGAGAAAGAGAAATAATTGAAAATAAAAAAAGAACATATTTATCCACCGTGGTGGATTATGACTTGAACCCCTCTCATATCTAAGTAAGTGTCTGTGTGTATTGTCTTATTATGATAGATTATGGATGGATCTTAATATACTCGTAGTTATTGTTAGTAATTTATCGTCTGGATTCTTTATTGGGCCCTTGAGAATATTTGTTTAATACTTCCAACAATCTGTTGCGTGCACTTGCAGCATACACTTATCAATATTATTTAACCATGAAATATTTCCAACAAATCACACAGATTGCTACAAGGTCCAGTCAATTGTTTCTTGATTGAATCTGAAGTATCACTTAGCTCTTGTTAATCTGGTATTGTATATTTATTTATTTGTATGTTTAAATAAAATATTTGTTATTTTATTATAATCTTAATTGTTTTATCCAATGTGTATCCTTGTCCTTTAACCATTGTCCTTAGCAAATTTACTAATTTAGATAACTTAACCGTTTGTATATAACACATTATTTATTTTGACACCCAATTAATAAGAAATAGTGTCTCATTTGTACCTCTAAACAGTTATGAGTTTTAAATAATGTCATCAATAATACTACAAGAAGCGGGCGAGAATGCAATGGCCTTAAGTGCTGCAGTCGGCCTAAATGGAATTTCCGACATGTTTCACACAGACAGTGCTTTGAGGACACCACGTGTGCCGTGTTCGTTTGCCATACAAGCTACACTGTTTCATGTCGATATTGAAGTTCATGAAAAAAGTAGAGAAACCTTCTTGCCTCAATTATCTGTAATGATCTCAAATCTACGCGATCTAACTAACAGCACTTTACTAACACTTAGTGATTATGGCTGAAATGCTTCAAGTTATATTTGAGAGAGACCCGTGTCCAGGTGAATTATAGATCCAGGGATCGATGATGATGATTATAATTATTTTTAAGTTTTGCTGTAAATGTAATATGTAAGTTTATTATATAATAATCAATGAAGATCTAAAATGGAAGTTCACTGAACTCTGTTATTACATTCGCTATAGCGAATGATAACCACAGCGTTTCAACCGCCATCAGTGTGTCGCCCGTATTCATTACGAACGCCATACGTGGATTCGCGCGACGCGAGAAAAGCAAAAATTTTCCACTACGGACCGGTCGCGAGTAACCGGTCTCATTGCAGCCCGGCGGCCTGCAATGGACCCTCGCGCAGCTCTCTCGACTGCTGGCGTTGCTCGACATGCACTGCATGACTGCACATTTTTGCAGTGATTACATTGTATTAGACATGCTGAGTATAGAAATTTAAGAGTCATTAAATAAATTTCCTAATCTTTTCTGATAGTACCTCAACTTGCAACATGAATTCCATGAACCACCCGCCCCCCTTCCTCCAGTTAACTATGCATATGCGTGTAACAGTGTTGTATAGTCTATGCGTGTAACAGTGACAAACTGCTTGGTTTTAGTTCAAATTACCAAACAAGTTTTACTAGCCTACACTACAATTTTAAGTAGCTGATTCGATTCAAGATCCCTTCACTTCTCTTAATGACTTGCTTTACATTCACATACTATGAGCAATAAATAAATAGTACGTAGTAGGCTCAAAGTAAAGTCAAAATGTAAGAAAATTTTATTGCAATTTTAAATTATACTATCTATACAAAAATTTTAATAAAAAATATTAAATAAGCACATTATTATCATCTTGACAAACATAACGTATCAGTGTACGGCGAATCCTCTGTCTGTCTGTTAGTGCTGGCTTACTTTGTACTTAGTACTCAAAATCATCAAGACCGGAACACAACTTAATACAGGAGAGCAAAAACGCTCGAAGTGAAACAACATCGGCCGCAACCAGTTTCACAAAGATACCGAAAACTCCGAAAAGGGTATTATAAATATGCAAGCCGCAATCATTTCCATTACTTACCCCAAAAACTTGTTCTCTACAAAATCGACGACGTCTGATACGACTTGGTTAAAACTACAGGATCCAAATATCCAAGTTATTACATCTTTCCTTACACTCGCTTAGTAATAATTAATTAATATGATTTAGTTTATCCTATAATTATTAACTTTAAGTTCCTAGACACCCACAGAAAACTACTTATGCAAAACAAATAAGAAATCAAAATTTATTATTTATAGATAAATATATACATTTATGTATGTGTACATACATTTTACATGTTAAGCATAAAGTACTTTGTTTTAGAATAATTTTAACTTAAGAAATCATAACCTAAGTCCGGCACATCAACCAAATGATTTTAACATGTACGTGTCCGGTTTTATAAAATCTAACAGAAGATAAATATTTATAATAAACCGGCTGATTGCGGGCCACTCTTACATGAGGCGACCATCATGTAAGTGTTGCCTCCGGGGTAGCGCAACTACGAGTACGTGCGACCTCAGGCAGGACACGAGCCTGTTTGAGGTTGGATGTAAATGTCCATGGGCGGCAACAACCACTTAACACCAGGTGGCCTGCATGTTCGTCTGCTACTTCATAAATCATTAAAAAAATACAAAAAACAAAATTATGCGTTTAATGTAATAGAAAGTCAAAGTTCTAACATGGAAAAAACTTATCAGTAATGAACCGAGTTATTGTTTAAGAACAAATAATGTTACAATTTAAGAACACAATGTCATTGAACTTAAATTAAAAAATAATGAAGCTAGTAAGAGTTGTTTAAAATAAATGCACGCAAAATTAAATATTTTTTGTGGCAGCTTTATGCATTTTAATTTGGGAAAACGAAGAGATTCGTACCGCGCAGACAGGTACCACGATTTGTTATGAACGTAGGATTTTTCAAAAGGATTATTTTTCTTGTAATAGATTTTTGTCTTTTATAAATTGAAACACTGCACATCTATCTATCAAGGGCCGATAACGATTTAATAATTGTATTTATCGGAAGTGATCTGATGGAGGAGCGAGGAGATAGCTGGTGGAACTTCACAGTGGCTAAAAAACTTATTAGAATCAAATAAGTGTAATCTTTCGTAAATATTATGAAGCGTAAAGACGTAAAGTCTACCGGCATCCTGCCTCTACGAGCGCATCGTAGATAATAATACACTATAACTGGCAGAGCGCATGCTCGCTG
>DWQK01002068.1:0-13953 GCA_018231225.1 Noctuana stator
AATATTTAAAATGTATCTTGGCTAAAATTTATCCCCTTTAGTTTGGCATACGTAAGTTGAAAATTCCTTTAATAGAATATGAGTTAGCTGAAACTTGCCTCCACAAAATTGCCCCGAGGAGACACTTGGTCTTTAGCGGAAGTTTTATTGAAATTTTGAGTTGTATTTAACATGTAAGTACACTATGATCCCTTTGTATCTATTCCTGTTACTTAGCTGCAATTCAGGAGCTTTTAAACAAAGGGCGCTTGCAAAATCTGTTTTATCCACAGTAGGTGTACGAAAATATAACCATGAATGTTTTTCATTCCGATGTTCTTCCAATGTGCCCTGCAGATCCTATCTGATCCCTAAGCCCTTTTTGGTCTAAAATCTACCAAAAACTTCAAGACTGTGCAAAATTAAAGCGTTATTTTTTTATTAAAGCACTATTGTTATTAAAAATAATATAAGTTATCAAACGCGCGGGGACAACGGGACGCGTTTTCACGAGGCTTGTACCTATAATAAATCAAGCCGTTGGCCTTAGGTTGTTATCGTTAAATAGTCCGCAAAGCGATTTTTACAACTTCCCTACATGCAGGTTTTATTTACCATCTAACCGAAATACTCAAACCGAAAGCTTTTATTCATAGTTTAAGGTTTAAGCACTCAATGTTGATCCACGCGAAAGCTCGCGAGCGTGCATATTTGAGTGTTACAGAGTAGTACTGCACTAATGAATAATTGTGTATCTGAATATTTTATGGAACATTTTAATATGGCCACCAGTTTTTTTAAATTTGAATAACAAGCTAGTGATTAATTATTACTTTAGACAGCGACCAATTTAATCGTTTTAAGTCCTTATGTATTGATAAATAAATTGTCCAGAAAAACATACACGAAAGTCAGAATGAAAAGGGAATAAATATAATATATTCTTATATAATTGTTAAAAGGCATTTTTGGGATTTCTTCACAAATACTGTATGGAACCGGATTTGAATGAACATTTTATTATCCAGCTTTAGCCAGAGACCCTTATTTACAATCTATCAGTGTTATTGCGAACGCCACGCAAACCGCTGTGTAAGCAAATTTACATCAGTGTAGCTCGTCTGGTAGTTTTTTTAC
This sequence comes from Noctuana stator, assembly GCA_018231225.1. Classification (NCBI taxonomy): domain Eukaryota; kingdom Metazoa; phylum Arthropoda; class Insecta; order Lepidoptera; family Hesperiidae; genus Noctuana; species Noctuana stator. The sequence goes on from DWQK01002068.1 coordinate 1,117, forward strand.
GAAATACACTTTGGAAAGCGGACGCAGGAGTTGTACAGACTATATCTAAAACTATCTTTGCATTTCTTTTCTACCACAATCTCTTGAGTTAATATAATATGTATTAAAAAGTGCCGTCTGAGCTTCATTGTGTACTTATACTAAGCTGCTAAATGGTTAAGACAGACGAACAGGGAAACATTCATTTGGCTCGCTAGTATATTAGACTACTTTGATATGATATCCCTTTACAAGTCTGAAGTAGGTACGCGGAGCCTTTATATCTACAGGGCACAAGCTAGGTATTGGGAATGATTGCGAATGCGGCGTGCGTGCCCGCCGGCTGCGACAGCTCGTAATAACACAACTTTAAGTTTCTGCTGAATATCCATCCTTTGTAAAATATTACTTATTATTTCTTACATCATTTTTAGTAATATATAAATAGTTGGGGTTTCATTTCTTAAAGCAGGAGGCGATTTCATAAACATAATTTGTTTATACTCATTTGGGTATAAAAGTTCATGAAGTGTGGCTAAGAAAAAAGTATTCTCATAAATATAATAATTTGCCTGCACCGATTTATAAACAAAGTATTATCTAATTGGCTATTGTTTCTTTTATAACATTCAGGAATATTTGGACCCATGTATTGATATATCTAAGGGACTTATCGCACTACTTAGGCACTTATGCCAAACATATAAACAGCTTAATCGTACACTAATCGGAATCATAAATCTCTGATGCATGGTACGACAGAATTAAGCGGCGTTTTGGGCTTCGCTACCAGCTAAGTGTCGACATCAAATATGCAATGCGCTCTCGCGAAGGTAAGAACCATTTTCGACAGAAGCGGCGCGAGTCTAAAAATGGAAATTGCGATACTTACTCGACAGTCAGCCATAATTGGCACTTAAGTGAGTATTTTACATTGTGTATTTGTAAACAGTTTTTCCAACTTTTAACGTGCTTGGTAATTAATTTAACTTACCTAAGATTGTATAAATGTGATTAAATGTAAATAAATTCATACAGATGTAAAAATAACGTTCCAATATATGAAAATATACAAATAAAAGATTATATTGTTATTATCCTTATACTGAATTGATTTGATTTCATTGCCGAAGGTGACATAGTTTCTTACTGTCTTCCTTTTTGTTAGAATTCGTTAAGTTCAGTTTAGTTAAAAAAATCAACCAACTCATAATATTGAAAGGCGATCTTTTCAATTCACGTTTCTGAAAAATTCAACCACGGAGATAAAAGTTTTCAAGATTAATTGGGCTGTAAACGGTTCCATTTCATTGTTCGTAACAAATTTGCTTAGTAGAGTCTGGGGTTATATCGGCATCAAATATGCAACACTCTCGCCGGCAACTTCGCAACTTTCGACTGTATCTACCAAAAATTTAAATTATGATGCTGTAGGTAAGAGGGCTATAGGCGGTTAGCTTGCTGTAAATACAATTATTGTAGTAAGTAGTTCAGTATTAGGTAGTTAGGTGTTATTTAAAGAAACAATATTTAGTGGAAATAAGGAAATGTAAATATTGTAATTCTTTTTTGGAACGAGTGATGGAATGGAAATTAAATAAAATTTCAATGGAGAACACTTATTACAGGCATTACTTATTAGGCCGCCTGTTTATCTTGTTCATCCTGTTGTTTGTTATTTTGCATTTCTTGTTATCGAACCAATGTTCTGACTGAGAGCAGAGGCATCACGATATAAAATTAAATTAGCGAGAGACATTTTTATCTTTTGAAGTGTCGATGCTTATTCAATCGTTTTTGAATTTTGGACAACATTTAAAGAAATATTCATTTACCTTTATGACTTCATAAATGAATAAAAATTGTAACTTTTCAATTATCAATATGTGATAAATGCTTATAAGCAGTAATTTTTTATTATATATCATTAAATACTTGTTTAATTACAATATAACTTTGATAGAAACCCGTAGAAAATTTTATAATGTGCAAATACACAAAAAAAACTGAAATCCATATTTCAGTTTTTTTTAAATTATCATAATAATGCCATCATTATTATGATAATTTACACCGTCCATTGCAAAGATGCCATACAAATTGGGGAGTAGGAAAACTTTAATAAGGTCGGTAGCACAAGAAAGCTGAGGGTACGGAACGGGTATGGGGTTATAGGTACCGATTTGTGTCACGCGGCGCACCTGTCACGTGGCCGGTCTAACCTCACTTACATTTAAAGGACTTTGACATTCAATTATGTAGAGAATCTCGCCCTTATTGTTAGAGACATCCCTATTATACAAAGCTAAAATATGGATTTCAGCCAATTATTCTGTCCAAAATTTTAAGTAAGTAAATAAAAATAATAGTAAGCAGGTAACACAGTCTTTTTAATAGTTTTAAAAACGTATGTACTTAAAATAGTTTTAAAAACGTATGTACGTAAAAAAAACGTTCCTTTTATCACGATATTCTTTTAAAATTCAACTTATACTTGAAATATTGTTTCTCCAAATTTTACAATCAAGGACCCATCTGTCTGCAGAAAATTATCTACTTATGGTCAGTCCCAGTAGTCAATCCATCCAGAAAAAATTATTTAAAAATATTTCAAAATAGAATAATTTTAAATAAAAAAGTAATGCAGCTTAGGAAAAGGTTATAAAATTTTTTAAATAGAATGAATAAAAACGTTGGAATAATAATCCGCACAAATAGGTTATAAACAATTGCAATGTTTGTATCAGTGCCTAACGTTCGCCACACGTGCCGCCCTTGGTCACGTGGCGCGGCAGAACGAGGGAGAACTTTCAGAGCTTTGTTCAGAGTTATTGTTTTTTATATTGATAAATTAAAAAAAAATGATTTTAATTTACTATTTTAATGTTTTATTAATTGATAAAAAGTAACTTTGCTTGCGGGAATCTAGACGTACAGTTCACTAGTGATTTCGTTTCTAACTTACTTATGAAATTTATATGTAGTCTAACAGGTTACTGAAATACTTGGTAACATTACTTTTTTTTAAGTTTCGTTACTAAAATCCGTGTCCAACCTCTAAAACTGCCACTGAGGCATTCGACGTAGGACGTCAAGAATCAAGATGTTCTGAAGATGGACGATGGAACTGATGATGTAAATGTAATGATAACTGGTGCCTACATCATTAAAAGTAAAGCACTCGTACAGTTTACGAACGAGCTAGACGTTCCCGTGTCACGTGGCCCGTGTCACGTGGCGAGGCGAGACAAAGGACTGCATCGCACGTTTCCGATATCGATGTAAGTATTGCAGCCTTTCTCATATCTGACAAGAGATATGGGACACACACTCTTCCTGGGTGATCCACTGCAGGATCTAGCCATACTGCCGGCACGGGCCCAGTAGTGGATCTGTGATGGATACAATATTATTGTAATCAGAGAAAGCAGTGTCATGTAATATTAACTAATATTATAAAGAATTACCCTACAAGGTCCTAACTAACTTACAATAGTTAAGTTTTGTAGTCGCCTATTATTATGAACTATGCAATATTTGTAAGCAAAACTAAACCCAAACACTTTAATGACACGAAAAATTTACTTTCTTTTGAGGGTCGCTCTACGACAAGGGGCTTTTCAAAAAGGCACAAAAGAGCTCTTCTTTCGACGACTCGCTTTAAATTCTGCAATTGTGCTGACATAATATTAAAATTCAGAAATCAAATAAAGCGCGTTGCTTGGGTACATTTTAACTTATGCACTACTAAGTATGCGGTATCCAGACTGTCCAGACAACGCAAAAAATATCATTTCACATTTTAAATATTTAGCAATAGTTGGATTGTAGAAGCTTAATAGCCCGTAGCCATCCTATGTGTAAAATGTAGAAAGGAGCCTTTAAATTTTAACGAGGTTTATCTCCACGTAGCGACAGTTGTTATTGTTGAAGTTTTCTCACTAAAACTGCTAACTAAGGGTTGATTATGGCATGCGACGTAAAACATAAAGCATTTCAACTTTGCACTTAGTCCTGTAAAGAAACAAGATATCTGTCTACGTGTTAGTCTATAACATTACTCGGCAGTGGTCTTCATTCTCTAACTTTCCTGACTTGAGATCGTATATATACCTACATACCAATATGTTCTGTATTTATTATTTACATATTTAGGTGTCATTATTATACCTACAACAAAATTTACCACTGCCTGGTTTTGACTGGTCGAAAATGCCATTTACCGTTTACAATAAAAAATTAATAAATAAGACAAATATTTATGATTCCATGGGATTTTATTGTTGAGTACACGGAAGTGAGATACCTAGTTATTTTGATTAAAAGCGTGGTTAGCTTCTTGCAGTTTTTATCTGCACAGAATCAACATGTTCAGCGATATCACAAACCCTAAAAGTACTGTACTTATGTACAATGTAAATGCATTTAGAGCAACCTTGTGTGAAGACTAAGTGAGAATATAAACTAAGAGTGACCGAATGTAGCTCTAATTAACCTACACTAAGCAAATTACTTTGAACAACTACCTACTGAATACGACTACAGTTAGACTTCACTTGCTCCTACAGAGGAGCCTGTAATAAAACGTACAGCTCTGAATTTCTATGTCAATTTCTGTTAGAGATGTTAGTCAAGGGTCACATACGCACACTTCGCGATGCAAGGTTTTTGCCTAACAAGAAAGTTATGTAGAGGCATAACATTGACTGCTATATCTGTATGGCGCTTGATATGAATATCTTATTCAAAACTAACATGGATAATGAACAATGTTATTAAAGAGAAATGCGGAAAGAGTGACTTACACTGATGCATAGAGTAGTATTCATAACTCAAATTAGAATCATCGAGCGAGAGACGAGTAACTTTCATTATCGAAAAGAGGATTATTATCTATTAAAATTTTACTACGTTATATATTTTAAAACTAGCAAAAATGGTTATAATTATTTTTTCATCCACTACTTACATTAAGATTGAATAGGAAAGTCTAGAGAGTAATTTTATGTACTAATTCTAACTAATCTAAACATTATAATTATAATGGGTTTTATTTATGTTACAATTTAGACTGCGATATTATAATTATGTTCACAAAATTTTGTTTGGTAATTGAAATGGAATTAAGATTTTTTGTATTTATTTAAATAACAAAGTTCTCTTTTTATAGTGAACAACAAGGAAGCTGTTTAGGTGCATTATTGAGTTATAAATATTTTTCTAGAATGAACCTTTTTCGCCCATTGAGTAACATAAATGATATTATCAATTTCTATTTATTTATATTTGTATTTACAAAATTCTGTTATTTTTATTTGTTACATTATAAGGTGAAAATTAAATTTGTGTGATATAACTTCAAAATAATACGTAGTTACCTCATTACAGGTACATCAGTATATTGGTGTTTATGGTGACAGCACACCTCCTCCGCGGAACTGTAGTAGCGGAACCGATGAAAGATCCCCACACGTTGTCATTTGTATGGCGCGCGGAACTCCAGCGAAATTGCTGGCAAAGCGATTTTGCTATCACAGTTTGGCGGCGGAGATGTGCTACCGGGGTTAGTATTTCGACAATTATAAGTTTTTCAAACAAAAGTAGATCGCGTGCCAAATTTCCTTGCCTTACATCTTACGAGTATTAAAATTTTCTGAAGATCGATTCATTTCATTAGATTGATAAAACCTCATTATGAAATATACATATTCACAAACCGATAGCATTTTTATGCCAGCAATGAAATTAAAATAATATGTAAATCATTTATATAACAAAATTGAAGCCATTGAAGCATTGTTTGACGGTTTTACCTACGCGGGGCATCAAAAGCAAAATATGCAGTGGCAAGTGGCCAAGTGGCAAAAAATACGAGACGGTTTTTTCATTGGCTAGCGACAATTATAGCGCTTTATTTGAATATGCTTGAAGTCACAAAAAAAAGACAAGTAGACTGTCAGTTGTTTGACATGAGGCTAATTAAAAGATAAAATAATATATTTATTAGTAATGTATACTAATATTATAAAGAGGAAAGATTTGATTGTTTGTTTGTATTGAATAGCCTCCGAAATTACTGGACCGAATAGGCGTTGCCCTTAACCTACTGTAATATTGTAAACGATCTACATGGCACAGCTGTACTCGTACAACCGTCAGTACTGTCGGACTTTGATGGATGGCCGTGGTGCAAATTCAATGTAGGTTTCAATGCTTCGGAGGGCATATTTTACCGCTGCTACAGTTAAAACCCACCGATAACCGATGACAGGACAGCGAAATAGCTAGTGGATTAAATTACAACGTTTCAGTCAAAGATATTTTTTTTGCAACCCATGTCTAACGAAAATCGAAATTTATAGATTTTTTAAAATATTTTTATTATATATAACATACTTGGTACTACTACTGAAAACTGCCGATGGGTTGGATCTTGTTGCACGCACACACTAAAAATGAATTTTCCGCTAAAAATGTTGATAAAACTTAATTCTTACCTTTACCAATGACGTCAAATTCCAAAAGTGTTTACTAACCTATTTCTCTCGGAAAATAACACTCAGTTTCGACGAGCTCGGATTCGACCGTTTTTTTTACCGTTTGTCGAATACTGCTAACCTCTCTTATTCCTTTGCAACATTTATTTTGTAACAAAAAGAAAAACGTGACATGAAACAAATATTTCAAGTGCGTAAAATGTTTGCAGGAAAATGTACAATTTATTTCGTGTATGTCTCATTAAAAAATCCTTCGAAACGAAAAAGGCCGCAGACTTTTACACTCAAGGACACATTGAAATGCGGTATTTAGATATATGATAATACTAACTGTGCCACGTGGTTCTTCCTCCTGTCAAGTTCTTGTGTTTGTTGGGGAAGTGCGGATGCCAGTAACACTTTTTTGAGGCGACTATCACAGTCCTCATGAGTAGCAACGCATCCATTTACGACCTCAGATAGGACCTCTCTATTATTTAAAATTATACATCGATGTCAATGTTGTTTTCTACTTATTCATGATAAAAAAAGGTAGTTTATAAATGTGTCACGTTATTGCCCAAATTAATCAATATCCACTCTTTTGTTACTTCCACTTCAAAATCTATCAATATTACAGAAATTAGATACGATATAGACAGTCATAATACATTGTACATTATGTAATGGAACGATCTTCCTGCTGAGGCATTCCCGGCGGATATGAGGTTCGTTAAAAGAGCTCTCGAAGCTGCAATGGTTAGGTACTCCATTGGTGTGACCACTTAACATCAGCTCACCCCTCTGCCTGTTTGCTATCCTTAGTGGTTAAAAAATCATTGTTATATTTGTAGTAGTAATTGCATTATAGGAATACCTACCTGTTATTTCAACTTGCTTTTCGGAGATAGAAAACAAATTATACCAAATAATTTTCCGTAACATCCACTTTTCTATTGGTACGTAAAATCTGCACTTTTAGGTACTGTAATGTTTCACGTGAAATCCTGAGGTTAAAAATTGGAGACCAATGACTTCGTAACCTTAATTAATTAATGAAAATCCTTTATTTTGCATTGCAAGTCAATATTTAGAGAACTTTATCTTCAGACCTGGAATTAATGATGACATTAAAAGGATAATCTAAAACACTACAATAGTCACATGCCGCATAGACTGTATAACTCACACTCAATTCACTTTGTGACTATACCTTGAATAGCGAGAACAAATTTTTCCAATAAACCTTCATGGAATTATTTTCAGTTTACATTAAACGACAATCAGTCTTAGAAGCTGATGCTTAAGGTTGGTTTTTGAGAAACGAAGATCTGTATGAGGGTAGCGTGGGAGGGATGAGGTAAAAGGGTAGGTCAACGTTCCCGCCCCGCTCCAGACGAACAGAAACGTGTTCGTGAGCTCGACTGGTAGGATTGCTCAGCGGCAGTCGCTTGTCAAGACAATAAATCATATATTCGAAACTGTCTCATATTTGTATGATATTTATTTGTACTAGCGTCGCCCATGGGTTGAAATTCGATTTCTTTTATTTATAAAAACTGTGTTATAGTAACAATGTAAAATAAAAACACAGATATATTATAAGAAATTTAAAATACAACAATTATAATTTATATCATCCATTTGTTCAAGTCACTAAATCATTACTTTCTGACTTTTAATGACTTTTCAAACTATTGATAGCTAGGTACTTATAGTAAATTTCCGTTACCTGTAGCGCCATCTATTAATGAATGATATGCAACTGTTACAATTATATTAAACTTTAATGTATTTGTAGAGCACATATTATTGTATATAAATTTTATTATTTTCTACACCTTCTCGACATGAACTTTAAATTTGCCACATCTCACATTCCGTGCGGCGCAAGCTAATGTTTTCTGTAGAGCTACAGAAAATATTTTTTGGCTGATGTTTATCCTGATTTTTTATGATATGCCTAAGTGTTGTAACCCACAGTTTATACAGACGCTGCGAAGAGGGTTAGTGTCACACAAAATGTTTTATTCCATGTCCATAACTAACCTTTTTACGATTGCACCATTTGCAGGCACATACAAGTATTTTACGTATCGCACATTCGGTAATTCAAATCATATATGAAACTTTTGCAGACTAACATACTTAAATGGCAATATCAAATAGGTATGTTAGTATTTTTGTTAACTTTTCCATTCCATCTACATAACAACAGTAAATAAAAAAATATTTATGAAAGTAAGTGTAAGTAGGTAAGTAGTTTTTTTTAATTATTACTTATTTTCTCTATATACTGCAGAGAAACCTTAACATAAACTTGACTGTATTCTACCACAGTAGAACAAACACTAAAAAAGTCGAATAATATTAATATCACTAAACTCTTTCACAGACATTATAATCAGGACTTTGACGACTTTAACTTGCGATTTTAAATTATTTTTTTCGCCAAGGTAACAATGTAATGCGACGCTTGCCGGAAGCTTCATTTCAACGCCGCGCCGAGCGAGGGCGAAAATTCCATAGACAAAGCGCTTACGTCAATTTGTTTCTAGAATAAAAGTACTGGACAAATATGGCGTAGAGGCCGGATGATAATTTTTTAACTTCTTTCTATTTTGTTCAAAGCGAATTCTCACTGTTTCATCATATCGTATTCAAACTCAAACATGCAAAGACACGTCCAAAACAAGATTAATTATTTGAGTGCTACCCAAATCTTTGGCATCACGTAACTCAGTCCCTTAAAGTTAACGAAACTTATCTAAGCCTATGTAGCCACACTAAAGATGTTTCGTATTTACGGATTGTGAACTATGTCGTAATAGTGGTATACATAACTAACGAATGAAAACGTTTCAATAAACCATTTATTACCTACTCTATACAACCACACTAAAATTATCTGCATTGGTGGTACTTTGGAACATACTTGTTTAAATTGAGATTTTGATTATAAAACTTGTATAGTTCATCTGGGCAGGTACCACCGCCACCCTCACAACCCACTGTACAGCAAGTTCTTGTTCTTCAGTTTGCATTTTAGAGAATTAATAAGACTAGGCTTTTTCTCCCGGCCAAAAAAAAACTCTCTTTCGTGGAGAGCAGAATTCTTACTAACAGGTAATCTGTTATTACTTGAGATAATTTTATTGCAAATACATCCAGTAATAGTGGCATTCTGTATGCAGATATAGCTTGTCCAAGATCTTTAGAAAATAATAGGCAGGGATGGGCGGTGGTGAGTTGGTGAGTCGCGCGCTATCGACGCGATCGTTCGCCACTTCACGAGGTTTTTGGGTCAAGCGCGTCTGACTGTACGTTCGCGATCGCTTCTCGAGAATTTATTGAAAGAATAAATTTCAATGCCCTCTAATTCTTCAGAAGTGAAGCCAGGAAAATAGTGTGGATATTATAATGTTTAGTGGTGACAATTTATAAATTTAGTGATGATTCGTCGATCCGTTATGTAATTTTTTATGCAGCCGTGGGCTGAAGATCATACTAGTTGAACTGTTACTACACATAATATGATCTATTATGTGTAGTATCACTACTACTACTATAGTTCATATTACTATTATTGTAGTATCAGTATACGTACTACAATTATTTATTAATGTTTAGCTTTTGTTGTAGTCCTGATGCGTTTATGCGGTAATGCGTATCAGAAAATCAGAAAAGTCAAATCAGAAAATCCTTAAAATGAATATCATTGAAGATATTTTTTAACTCAAAATTTTAATACACCTGTAAATATTACATAAAATTATATATTATAAAATATCTAATATTTACGGATATTGAGCACATTTTATAGTCATTTAATTTAGAAATTCGTTGATTAACTTCTCATAAATAGGCGCATAAAGGAGCGACACATTGTTTTGACTTTTGTAACTTGAAAATATTCCTCTGAATAATTAAATTTCTTCCTTTTCACACAGCGTGATGGGGACTTGTTCGAATCGAAAGGATACTCGTTCTTGCTCTTGAACAGTATATCAAAAAGGTGACTTTTATGGATTTCGAGTTTTCAAGTTGTTTGACGAGTAATCCGGGCTCGTCACCTCGTATTGTAGAGCTATCTCGAGAGAGCTCTGCCGTTATCACGGACACGAGAGCCCTGCATAATACATTCGAGAAAAGTATATATTAGTATAACTTTGTACTACGGTATGGAAATGGAGACAAAGTTTGTTATTTCCGTACCAAGTTTTGTCATTTAAATAGTTGTAAGTAGGCTTCGTCTAAGTAAAACCTCAGATTGTTCTTCTTTATCGTACAAACGTGTGATTGTATTGTATATAACATGAAATCACGACAAAAAGCGGACAGCCTTAAGTTACATATAATACGTTTAGAGATATCCGACGTAGAACAAATAGCTTTAGTTTTGGCAAGCATTGCAAGTCCGATGTGACGTTTGGCAGTAGCTCCGGCAGAATAATACACGAAAATACCCACGGACTAACATTGTGATTTCATGGTTAAGATCGATTGACAAATAGAAAGAAAGCGAGAAGCTTATTCTTAGAAATCGAAATATATTGATGGGATATACTTCCCACAAATATTTTTATTAAATATGACATGTAATCAATTCGAATGTTATTCGTATCGAAAAAGTTGGTTGAAAATATCTGTCATGGGCAGCTATCAGTGCGCATCTGAATAACATGGAGGAAAAAGACCTAAACTGGAACGGACATAAGGATAGCAAGAGATTGTAGGAGATATTAACTCTAGTTGAGCTTGCAATTGGATTTACGGTGGATATTATTTTCCTATTGAATATTGTTAAACTGATACAAACTTCATTATAATTTTCCAAATTTTCTAAGAAGTTATAAATCTAATAAGCGCAATACAAAAGTTTTGTACCAAAATAAGCGGGTTTAGGAGATTCTAAATATCTAATTGTAATCTTATTTGCATTTAAACCGTGCGTTCTTTCGAAAGGAATCCGAGCAGCTCCGAGCTCCGTAGTCTCTCGCTAATCGCTATAATACCCAGCAATATGAATTTATACCTTTTATAGGTATTGTGTAAATTACGTGAAAAGCTACAATTTATCTCACTACCTGTAGTATAGGTTTGTAAAAGTTTTTATATATTTATTTTAACTTTTTTGTATAACCTTAAAAGAGATACCATATGATATGAAGGGATAGCGATAGTAGCTATGAGTATATACTAAAGATAGTTTGTAATTATTTTAGTCGAAAAAAAATCTATTCAGTGCTGTAATAAAACTTGATCGTAACCAATTTTTCGGATAAAATATTGTTAAAACCACTCATATTAATACGATATATCTCAGTTTATCACACATTATATAAGTCTCTTGAAAGCTTCCCAAGGTTGTGTAGATGCTGTTCGATTGATAGTGTACTTTAAAGCCACTACAAAACCTGTGTATGGTACTCAATCCCAAGGCGAATTATTCGGAATACAATAGCTGCCATCACTTACGGACAGAACGCCGCTTCTCGAACGTTTTGTATTCCATTACTATGTCTGAATTTCATGGTACTTTTTGTACAATTTATGTAATAAACAACAAATCAGAATCAATATAATAGATAAGTAATATGAAGCAGAACTGCAAACTAACAGATCCGAGTATAGGTTACTATCCTCTTTTATTACACTATGAAATATTTCATATCTCAGTGGTTTCTGTTACATTTTACAATTTGAACTTTGTGCTTGTAGTAACTCTTAGTGTAGGTTACCACCCTATTCAGTGGTATCTTAGGTTTTATGAAAAATAAACTTTTATGTAAGACTACGTTCTATTCAACTATAGGTTTAAGGAAAATGTCAATAAACTACAGTAAGCACGAGATGGATTCATATTACTCGTACTAAAAAAATATCACGTTTATTAAACGTACATGGAATTACAACCATTATTACCGACAGGAACGTAACGTAGATATGGCGCTACGGCGTAGTAATTTCCAGCGCGACGTCGCAATGTTCCGCTACGAGGCACCAGTTACGAGCTTCGCCGATTTTATTTCATCAATTAAACACAAAAACATGACGTCGATAATAATAATAGAAATATCTATATTTTAGCAAAACGAATCAAAATATATTCTAATGTCATTAGTAATATCTGTTAATATTAAAAAGAACCTAAGATTATGAAATGAGTAGTTCTAAAACGGCCACGAGTTTAAAGATGGTTCTTGAGTTCATTAGTCCTTATCAGTTAAAAATAAAAGCAAGAAGAAATATGAAGCCGTCAGCGCAAAAGTGGCTTAATCTTAAAACAATTACTATGGATTTTAAATTTTAGTTATTGTTTTAAAGTTAAGCCACTTTTGCGCTGACGGCCTCATATATAAACTATGATATTTGTTCATGT